>JTDE01000658.1:88058-107001 GCA_014338405.1 Paragonimus skrjabini miyazakii
TATTTATTTTTGTTTGTTGGCTTGTCTTTTCACTGTTCCTTCATATTTGTATGATGTATATAACCTGCATTTTTGTGTTGGCGACTGTTTAGAGTGGACAAAATGTTAACATATCGCATTTTTTCTCTGCTCCGATTAATTGGAAAAAGAGAGCTTAGTATTAGACCGACTCATTCCATTAAGTCACTACAGTCTATGTGCGCTGTTTCACGTTCCCACACTGTAGCTGATTCAACGCGATGAAACATGACATATTAAATAGCTTGTGAGTGTAGGGTTTGCCAGTCCGGTGGGGCAAAACCGCTCAGTCAGATGGTTGGCATGAATGCAGTGGTTATCTATCAGAAACTGAAATGAGAAAACTCTCCAGTATTAAAATCCGGGGTAGAAAAATAAGCAAACTTTGAGAGTGCAAGCTAGAAGAAAACAGAAGATAGGACGTGAAGTATGAGACCGGTTCGAATAGTGCAACAAATTTAACTACATTTTATATAGGGAAAAGAATACAAACGGATTTATGCATTTACCAAGGAATATAGCCAGTCTTGTAAGATTCATTACACAGGAAGGTTAGACGGAGGGAAGAATAGAAGACCTCGGAGGGCCAAATTCCTGACATGAGTGCAAGTGGGTTATCAAACGACCAAGGTCATCAGTTCATAAAGCTGAAAAATTTGAAATCAAATTAACTCATTCGTAACGTCTAGCTGTGACTGCGCCGACAACTTACTGATCAATGTATTCGCTTCCCCACTTGTCACAACGCCAAGCGGTCTCATAAACACAAGCTACCGCGTCACTAGCTCCCGTGCGTACCGCGCAAATGATTTCACGATTGTGGATTTACTGTTCATTGTACTTTCGAATCCCCGTCTAGAGTGCACCATCTAGGCAGTCCGGTTTAAGGCTACGTAACGCAATGATCTAAGATCTACATTAGAACACGAAATACCTGGTTGTGCTGTATTATAAGATCGTAGCTTTTGACGAACGTGACTTAACAAATATGACATACAAATATGACTTAAGATAATCCCGAGTGAGGTACATTTGTCAACGTTTAGTTTAACAAATCGTACATATATGTCCCTCTTGTGTGTGATTTCCCAGTTGATTCGTCAACACGAAGATATGTATGCTATTAAAATTACTAGTATCATTCACCAACACATTAAAATACTATTGTCGGGTTTTAATCATTTCGAGATTAAACTAGAATAAAGTGTATTAATGGTTTTTTTGTCAGTGTTTTAGAGAGATAGTTCATTAGAGTGCCAGGGTGGAGTCAACATTGCGTTTAGACTTCTAATGGTTCCCTTCCTGACCTACTAGCCTTTATTCATTGTGGCCAAATCACTCACTGAATTTGATTGGCTGTCAGTCTACAGTCTACAAGTGATGCGATATAAGAACGGCAAATTAGCAAACAAGATTTGTTTTCTGTGTTTGATCATCAGACTAATTACAACACAATAAATATGAAAAAACAGTAACTAGGGTGAGTCAGAAAAAGGTCACTAGAGGTTATGGACAGCGTGTTTGTTACTTGTTACGATATAATGTCTCATAATCTGTTTCCTCAGGTCGAAACTACTAAATTGGTGCACTTTTTGTGCACCAAGGTGTGAGCATTTAAACAGCAGTAGCCAGTTCCACTTAATGTGAAACTCAGATTCGAGTAAAAAGCAGACAATTAGACATACGTAATTTTGAGTTTTGGGACTGGGCTTTGAGGTTGTTCAGTGTATGTAAACTTAGAGGATCTTCATAGTGACCTGTTGCGGCAGGAACTACCGAGTGTGTTGAGGAACAATAGAATTGTATTGTGACACTACCTGACAGAACTGCAGACCACACTATGGAATTAATGTACAATACAGTTAGAACAGGACAACAGCGCTGTGGTTACAGTTATGCAACCCGTGGGAATAATGAAATAATAGAAATGATAACAATTCAGGAATAAGACAAATTTACGTTTCTGCACAGTTTTACCTCCTTTGATCAACTAAATGTCCGTTCATCTATGAGCTTCGTGTATGATCTGAAAGGTAAGTAGAACAACAGTGTACGAAACTCCAATTCAGACTCAGTGCATGTGCGCTTAACTAGGTTCGGTTGCGCTCCACAATAGGCAGTCATGCTTAGTCAAATGAGGGGGCAGTCATACAGACGAGTTGAGTCATATGACCCAACCGAACAGGCATTAGCGAGGGGTAAATTAACAGGCGTGCTGGTGTCTCGTGAATGATATGCTAAACACATCAGAATGAAACAATGGGCAAACGTTGAATACATCGAATTGGACAGCTCACAACATAAATGTCGTGGGTTCAAAGTTAGTCGTAAACCGGAAAATCGTCAGATTCGGTAGTAATAAAAGTTTAGGACAACGTTTGAATTCCTTTGATTTCCCAGTATTGCACCAATAAGGTGTGATCGTCACTGATGTGATGCAACTATGCGTTACCACCCAGTGAGTTCACTTTTAAAATGAATGACTAATAGAACTCGTCAATGAGGATCACTCAGATTTGTTACGTTTTCTTGTTATCCTCAGGATATTTTCAACATTGTGATCGACTTGAATCCGACATTGTATTTTCGCGTGCCGTGTGAATGGAACGTCCAGCTATGCGCGAAAACCGCACCTGACTGTTGTCCCATCGTCTGGCCCATGAAGCGACCGCAGGAGCTGGATTGTGTCACAAAGCCGCAGCGTACATTGGACGAAGCGTTCGCATTCCGTCCAAACATGGCACGACTGGTTCATTTTACTGGGAAAGACAAACACGCCTATTTGGAACAAACAACACAGGATAATAGCTCGTTGGATGGGATTGAAGAAAGATTAACGCGTGAGTAGTACCGTTAGGCACATGTGTGCGTTTGATTGAATGTTGAAGCAGACAGTATGGACAGGTGTGCAGCGAAACGAAGTGTTAACCATAAGCACAAGATTTTACTACACATCTTGCGGCCTGATTGACAGTTCACATTTTACGGGAAATTCGGTTCGGCTTCTCGGAACAACCTGAAGGCGGTGTGTAATTTAGTTTATTAACAACGTTTCACTCCCGACACAGAAGCTTCTTCAGAAAAAATGAATCAACTACTTGGTATGTGGTATTTAAGGCTGGATGGGGGTGGACAACCAAACACCGCGGAAGACAATAGGTGTATACAGACAAGAATCAACAATAGACCCAAATAGCTATTTAACATGGATCAAAGACAAGTGAAAAGCGATACGGAACAAAACCGATACAATCATTCGGTTAAATTAATCACGATCAACTGGTCTCGAAAAGCGTCGATTAAGGAATTGTAACCCTGATTTGTTAAAATGGAGACTACATGTTTAACAAACAAACGTGTCTTCGCTAGTTAGTTGACAGACAAATCACAACACACTTGTACGTAGTCGTTAATTGTTGAAACTGTTGTTTCACCTAACAATCTATTCATAACCGTCTCCCACATGCTAAATAGTTCAACCACGTCGAGTCTATTCCCAGCTCATTTGACTCCCGTAATTTCGATGGCCTGCGTAGTCAAGCCCTTCCGTATCGTTTTAAACCCTCATGTAATAACTTCAATATTTCGCAAACTGATCGCATGTGTCCCGTACGTAACTTGAGATGGCAGAATTCATGATCATGGTCTAGTACTCCAGTTGATTCCAGAATGCTTTTTTGATGTTTCCCTGATGCTCATTTATTCTAGTATCGAGTTGTGTCGTCTGCCGAATATAAACTTGTGGATAATCCATACGTTCGATTCTATGTCGGTGAATAATAGTTCCTCCAACAGACAGACAATCTTTAACTTGCACCATGTTTGACATTCTGTCCTGACTAATTGAAGTTTTGCAGACACCCACCCTTCAGACAACTAAAAAACAGAACTTTTCGAAAGATCCTCAATATCTGAAAATGACGAATTAACAAAAACCATCCTGTCCTACAATTTACAGCAAGCAACTCACTCGAAATTTTTGTTCATTGGCACTTCACGCTGGCTAGATAAGAGGCTATTATTTCATGGCTACAACGGAAATACTGTTCACAGAGTGTTGTGGGACCGCTCCTCATAGAGACAACCTTGCAAACTATCTTCCACCTTTTAAAAAATTTGCACGACTGATAATATCGATTGGATCGGATCGGCTATTTATTCCGATCGATCGTTAGTAATGCAAACAGAATAATTTTCACTTTCTCTCTACTACGGTTAGTTGACAGTCAAGTGGAAGGTGCTCTAACCTTCGGGGATGTTGGAACTATTTTAGAGCTCATTTTGTTAAGTTCAAGGTCACACTAGACAAACCACACTATCGTTCTACCTACATCCGATTCCACGCACTAAGATCTTACTGAACTGAACGGGCATCGATGTTACTTTGTCAATTCTGTACGCAGTAAGCTACCTTCCCCGGAAGACGTCCCAAAAGAATAGTCACAACTCGAGTCCATCATTAAGAATGATCACTGTCCAGGATGGATAAAACAGTAAGGGGATGGTCATAAACTACGATCAACACAACCACCTTCCGTGATGAATCCCATTCAGCCGTAAATGCTGATGCTTGATTGTTGATTGTAAGTGAGTTTCTCAGCGCGTCTGCAAAATAGTAAAATATGTAGATTGAAGATCAAAATGAGATATAACACGAATTAATGCCTGCTGCATGTCGTTGCAGTTTATCAGGTGTAAATTTAGTGTTGGTTATTAAACAGATCGGCATTCGAAACCAGCATTAGTGGCAGTGCAAAACACCCGTGCATATACGGTTGGCGATATGAGTTCTCTGATTAAACTACCACAGCGGTCGTGATATTTCCAGACCTAATGGCTGCTTTCGATTCGGTAGCTCGTAACGCTCTCTGGAACCGTCTTTTTCGCAAGGGAGTTTCAGGGGAATACGTTAATTTGTGGAGATAACTGTATGCCAACTCTACAAGTACGGTGAGAGTTCATGGACAACTGTCTCGGGAGTTCATCACTTCTAGTGGCATTCGTCAGCGTTGTCCGATTTCCCTCTTCTTGTTCAATTTTGTCATCGGTGACATTCTAAAACGTGCACTCGAGGAGTCCAGTGAGCTTGCTATTGAGTTTCTTCCTCGCGCTAGATTGACCGATCTGGAGTATGCGGACGACTTTGTTTTACTTAGTCCCTCTGCCGAAAACATACAGACCATGCTGGACAGGTTGAGCGACCGAGCTAGTTTGTATGGAATACGCTTCGCACCTTCAAAGTGCAGTGTTGCTTCAAGACTGGGGCACTTCAATTTTTACTTTTTTCATTGCAGGTAATCCGCTTGAGACTGTGGACAATTTCACATACTTGGGTAGCACTATCTCGTCAGCCCGTAATATTGTTGATGATATATCAGCGAGGATGGCAAGGACACGACTTGCCTTTGCCAAACTGCCTTATCTGTGGCGTCCAAGAAACGTTCGGTGGTCCACAAGCAGAAGGGTAGATAATGCTGGTGTACGTTCTGTTTTGTACTATGGGTCGGGAACGTGGCCTGTTGGTGACGAAGATATCAATGGACTTGCTGTGTTTGACCATCGTTTTCTCCAACACTTAGCTCACATTAAGCGAACTGATCGCGCGAGCAATGTGATCGTTCGCTGGTGCGTGTTCCGGAACGCTCAGGATGCGCGATCAATTGGTCAATTGATCACGGTACACAGCTTGCGATGGTTGGGTCACGTACTCCGTATGTCATCTGCTCGTTTACCGTACTGAGCATTACATGCTGAGACCACCAACGGTTGGGTAAAACCGTGTGGTTATCAAGCAACAACGTGGTCACAAAATATGAAGACCCTGACTGCTTCAATGAGCAAAGTGGGTAGGTGTCGCCTGCCTGGATAGGGTCCTTGTTACCCCTCAAACCGCTGATTAGAGACGCTATCCGAGATGGCGCTGTGTCGTAGTCAATGGCGGACCTGCATCCACACAATTTCTGATTCTTCTACCTGTGATTATTATTATTATCATTGTCCCATAACCTTTTCAGTAACGTTTCACCTTCTTAGATATTCCATGTTAATGTTGAGGTGTGCTGAACCACAGTACCTTCCTTTATGACGATGGTCACCGCAGTACCGGAAGCTAAACACCACCTGCGCGAAACCGTCACTACAAGTGGCTCGCACTGTCCCAGTTTTGGTTCTACTCACACGCCACGTATTTCGTGTAAACCTAAGATAATAAGACCTGGAGGCATGCAAGTGAAAGCCTATGTAATCCAATCGCTCAGTGTTGGTTGATCAGATGGTAAGTTTGTAAGGAGCAAATAGATAGAAAGACTGCAGTGATCAAACTTAAACAGGTCAGAAAGACACTAGAAATATAAGTTAGCAAGAACACAAGTTAGTGCGCTCTACGTAGGACTGGTAGTCAGACAAGGACACAAATCTGAGTTGAAAATCAAACAAAATCTTCAGTACGCAATGCACCGGGAAAACTGAGGAAAAGGTAAAAAGCCAACATCACCCAGGTTTTTGGAAACAGGGCGGGTGATGTAACAAACGACTACTGTCAGTGGTTGATACAAGCAAAACAATACATAATGGAATTTATTCAGGTGTGCCTAACGTACTCGACGGTGAGTAGTGAGTAGGTTGACCAATTACCTATCCGTGATGGTTAGAGCATTCACCGCCGCATTCGTCGCAACGCTATGTGGCCACGTCACCATGACTAACAACGCCTATAGTTGCCTTCCGAATCGCAAGCCTGAAATCAGTGCAGCCAGCTTTTACCCACTGAACCTTCGGGTGTCCGTCCGGCCCATATTGCTTCATAAGTTTCTGGTCTAGGTTACGTCTTCCTTGGCTTTCAGACCGTTAGCACAACGTGAAAGACTTCCTCGGAAAACATCCGAGTACCACGGCTTCTGTTCACCATGAGTTCGTTACCCGCTTTCAGCTGCCAGTGAAGCAATTTTTCGAGGTCCATTTGTCGCCCATCTTACGGATAAGTTCTAACCAACGAAAGTGATTGAGCATCAAAACAGTTAGAGTCAAGTCTGCATCTACTCAACGAAGTAACTCAGTTTTCGTACCAGTGTCCGACCACTGGAGTCGTCTCAAAGACCACAAATTTCGCTCGGTCGAAGTTTCATCACTATGCAACAACGCAGACAACACCACCGCTCGGTTGTCAAGCCCCTTTGTTTTCGTCTTCAGAATGCAGTTGTTTTGGGTAGGTCTTTTAAGACGTCCGAAAGCTGTACAACCTCACAACTTGTGGTCTACGGACGGATTTGTTGACAAATGACTATTCATATAGCAGAAATCTGCGCAACCATCCACATTGTTTTCGTTGTTGCATCCCTGCCTAGAGGATTTTGAACAGAAGAGAATATTTTGCTTGTGCTGATATTTAAACCAAACGTGGCTGCTTCCATCATGAAAATCGTAGACATTCTCCGCAGTTCTTCCTGATTGTACGTAAACAACGCACTGTTGTCTGCGAACATTGACATACGCGATATCAAGCCACGTATCAGGCTTGGAGCACAGAAACGTCCAGTATTCAATGAGCGACCATTTGTAGGTATTTAAATTCTACACCCTCTTTCGACTATTGTGCCGTAATTGTTAGTATTGGTGTCAAAAATAAACTAAATGGGGTGGAGGCTGAGATACAGCCTTGCTTCATGCCAGTGACAATGACAAAATCTTCAGAGGTCGAGCCGCACTGTTGTACTTTCGTTTTCGTACACAAACCCAACATTTTACTTAAACTGACGAACTTATCAGGATACAAATTTATCAAGCTTCTTGCATGAGGCTCCTCGGAATATGATACCTTGGTGAAATTCACAGAAAGTATACAGTGGCTAGTGGCGTTCACCGCACTTTCCTTGGAGCTGACGAGCGCCCTGTCGCCGGAAATCCATAGTTTCTCTAGAAACGTTGGCCTCCAATACCTTCGCATTTAGTCCTTAAAGCAAAATTCTAAACAGAACCCTTTTGGCCGGGCGCAGCAGTGTTTTTTCTGCTCCCCTTACCTCTAGACAGGCTTACGATGCGGCCGTCACTGAACTACTGATGGACTGTTTCTTGTTCTCAGAGAAAGTAAGCCAGCTGGAGAAGAGCAAGTTCCCAAACTGGGATGTTTTGCTTCAAAGGTTACTCAGGCAACTCATCTTCACCTGCAAACTTTCAGTTACATAGCTGTTCAATAGCCATCTGCACCCCTGCCGAATCGGGGTAGAGAACAAGTGACTCTTTATCATCCGGCTGTGGCAACTTATTCACCACCGCCCAGACAACGTAGGGCAGTCAGTTTAATAGGCTGCCAAATTGCTTGTATCAGACTTTTACGATATCATCCGGTTGTGCGGACGAAAAGCCACAATCACCGTCATTCAATGCTTTATTATAATGAACAGGTGGGCAAATCTAACCTCAATTGACTCACAGAATACCCTGAGTTGTCAGCAACAAGCTTAACGTCGTATTAATTTGCCTTGCTTTTTCCACCAATCGGTTTTATTCTATAAGGCCATTTGGCGTGTTGATGGCGAGTGCGCCAGGATGCGTCTTTTTAGTCGTCACTACTCGGGTTATGTGTGGCAACAGTAAACGCTTTGTTCTTTTTTCTTACCGGGTTCTAGATAGTCGCATCGTTGTCGTTGAACCAGTCAAGACGTTTCTAACGATGAGTTTTAATAGTCTCGATAACGGCTGCCGCCATCTACTCCAGATGCATTTGGGGACGTTTCTGAAACTAACAGCAACTGTATTTTGCAACACCGCCCTCGTCTTTGAGTTCCCCAATCGTTTACCATCCATTAGCAGCTGTCGTTCGGATGACCTATAATAAACGGTCTTACAAACGTGTATACATATCTTGGTCTTGACTACACTATGATACATACTAAACCAAGCCCCCCTCGCATTGCTCGCATCCTAGGTACCTCGCCAGTATTGCGGTGTTGCGCGATCACATAGTCGAGCAGATAGTGATGACCGCTTCGTGGGAGTGTCCACTTCGTTATACCGCCCTCGTGCAGCTGAAATCGGGTGTTTGTGATGACCATCTCGTGAGTAGCGCACAGGTGGGCAAACGATCACCATCCTCATTAATTATACCAATGCCGTGGGGTCCGGGGACTCCCGGCTAGGTTGTCGGGTTGAGCCCAACTCACACGTTGAAGTCGTTCAGAACAAACAGTCGGTCACTCAGCGGTGTCGACTGAACTGTGACTGATCACAGAATTTGTCCTTTGTATCATCGGTAATACACATGGTTAGACCTTAACCACTAAAAACTGCGGCAGACTTACGTCGATCAAGTCGCTGGAGGGTGGGCATGACTCTGAGGCTGATACGGTGTGCGTCGCTCATGATCAGTGGACTGACACGACCAGCGACTGCGAAAGTGACATCACGCACCGAAACACCTTATACCGAGCAACCAATGGCTGATTCCCAGAGTTAATCTTCGCCGGTAAAAGTTGCATCACCCAAAGTTTTGACACCAATGCTGCAAAGGCTCACTTCCGTGGTTATCCGTACGTTGCGGTGCTTTGGTTGCCGCTACTAAATTGATTTGACAACGTAGGCACATTCTATATCCTGAATGACAGCGTCTTGTGTCCATAAACCTGTCTCTGGTTGGCTTGAGGAATCCTACGTGGATTGGCTAATTCAACGACTGACTAAGGAGGAAACAGGAGACTGAGTTCTTCACAGGAACCTTATCTGGAGTCTCTGACCCAAGAGCCTAACCTGTGTGACAACAGGACAAGTTTTTTCCTTACGATATTCTACGCGGAGCCAGTGGGTTAACAGTGTGACTTACCTGATTGTGAGGAACTACTCCAGCCCAAAAGTGCGGTGAGTAGAACACCGATGTTGTGCACAACGAGTACATCAGAACTATACCACACTACTGGGAAGTACTGTAAATTTTCTTCGTACAGTACTCCTACTCTGTCAGTTATTGGACACAAACTTATCAGCGTAATTGCTTCTTATCTGGTTGCCTCCCATTGTCCATATTGGCACGGTTGAATCCGAAAGGACCGAAATCCTTATCAGCAAAACCTTCTGGATCAATGGGGCACACACACCTGATCAACATTCCAAGGTAGCAGATACGTTCAAGGAGTCCATGAGCTCATACATATCCACGCTTAAACGACATGCATTGTAATGTGGACAACCAGACATATTTGATAATGAGATGCTTGTCCATTTCATGCAGTTAGATGTGCGAACACATGCTTGTGTGGGTATTCATGCATGACAATCTCGCTAGACAGGACTACAGGAAACGGTGTGAGGGGTTCACTCAGTCAACCTAGTGCTGCACGTTACCGAAGTAATCTCCACAGCCTGGAAACCGAGGTGACCATAAACTGAGTGAAGGGAAACTGTAAACCGTATGAATAAATAAACATTGTTATTTGTAAGAGAAAGGACGCAACAAGTTGTTTATGCCCAACTTGGAAATGTCGAGTTACATTGGTCAAGTTCTGAAATTCACTAGGACTCATTTAGGTGTTGTGAAAGGGAGCACAAACAACAACAAACAATGAGGAAATACACGTAGAGGCAATCGTATATTATTGCGAGGTTTGACAAAACTTTGAATTTGAACTTCACCTCTGCATTGGTATATCGAGCTTCTGCCTATCGATTATTGAGACCTCAATGGATCTGTGCAAACGTCATTTATTTGCCCAGTAAAAAAATTTGAGTGCTTTAGCACTTTGAACATACTGTCCAAAGATTAGTTTTTGAAAAGTACTCGATGACTTTGGTTATCTTTATTGTAGTGGTCACACAATCTCGTCATCAAGACAATGATCTAAAACATGCACACACTCTGGGTTTCATTGGAACTTGTCACTTGTTTCTGTCTCACGTTAACTCTCCGCATGTATAACTTCATCAAGCATACCACTGAATGCGATAGGATTCAAAATGCGATAGGACTTGAGCTAAAAGCAAGTTGAAGAGCCTAAGTTTTCGGTAAATTTACCATTCGATCACTCCATTTATAAGGGCTGGGTGACACATTACTAGTTGGTATTTGGAACAGACTGAGTAATCGTAATTTTAGAACAGCTTGTGAGTAACTGGTAATTCGTTCGACCAGTGATATTTCACTTCCGACACAAAGGCTTTCACAGACCAGATGAACCAGTTACAAATATGGTAGTATATAAAGCAGGCCAGACATACATAACTAAACGAAACAGAAGATAACGAACATGGGTCACGTGCACATACACGGAGGGTTATTGCTGTGGCGTGGCCAGCGGTTTCAGAATTCCTGATCGTGGCGTGGTAATTCAATTGATTTCTAGGTGATTTTCGAATGCTCTTCCGGTGATCATTTACTCCAGCTCTATAATTGTGTGCCTTCCGCTCAATATAAACTTGAAAACAGTCCTTGTCTTTTCACAGTTACTGGTTATCTATGTGACGACAATATTAGCCCATTAACATTGCGACTGCCTTGTCTACGTTCCTCGAAAACAGTTGACCACTTGATAGATCGTTCGATCGATCTGACAGACCATATCGATTTCAATTCTGTCTGGCTGTTCGCCTGTCCCCGATCTGCTTTAACAAGCCATTCGAACACAGCAATAACCTTCTGTGTATGTACACATGACCTATGTTCGTTGCCTTCTGTTTCGTTTAGTTATGTATGTCTGGCCTGCTTTATATACTACCATATTTGTAACTGGTTCATCTGGTCTGTGAAAGCTTTTGTGTCGGAAGTGAAATGTCACTGGTCGAACAAATTACCAATTGCTCACAGGTTCTTCTGAAACTAGACAGTGTATATCAGTTTAAAAGTGAGACAAGTCAGTCATCCCTGGGGAACGGGAGGGCGATCATCCCTGTCGTGTTCACTAGTCAAACCTTTGTCTCTGAAAGAGTCACTATTTCGATGCACAATCAACATACAGGTTGTTTTTAAAGGACAAATTTGACAGACACATAGAAGGGGGATGTCCCCAGCTCCCTCCAGGCTGTTTGATAATCAACATGATAACTTAAGTTCTTGAAAACGACCGGAAAGAGTTTGATTGACAGCCTATGATTCGATCGCCGTTATATGGATGGTACACTCGCAACGCCAGATAAATGGAATGAAATCGATAGAGTTCTACACATGTTTAATATAGGGCTCACTCAGCTACAAACTTTAGTCAGAATAAGAAACGGACGATTAGCTTCACTCTACTCGTTTCACGTTCTCAATGTTAGTTCGATCAGACGATCATAAAACTTATCGAAGGGGTTTGTCTGTAGACAAATGTACGAATTTCAATACATTTGTACCTTGGAATTAAAATATTATCCATTACTTCGCAAAAGCGAAAAAAATATCCTTCCTATACTTCAGTGAGTAAGTTTGCTGTCCTTGTTGAGGCACTTAGACAAAATAACTATGCAGCAAGCTTTATTGCGGAAAGTATGATGAAACTTCTTACCAAACCTTTCGAATTTCAAATGGGGAAGAAATGTGTATTCCCACGATCTGCCTTTTAAATAAGATTTAGCGATAGACTATCCCAACCAAAGACTTTACGGTACACTGGTCAGAATCATTCCGACCGTTACGCCGCAACCTTGATTCACGAATTGGCACACGCTAGCTCCCAAAACAAATAAGAAAATATCTTTTCACGTACAAAATATTGTTGATTTGCCTCTCTCTTGCTAGCGTGTGACAGAGTGTAGCAGGCACATAAACAGGTAGCTTAGCTAACAAAAAAGAAGCAACACCTAACTAGAAGTGGAGTAAGAATACCAATAACTGATGTTTTTGTAAAATAAGTGATAGGCACAGATCATAACGTGAACCCTGGCCAGTCTTTCTGAGTCATCTTCAAGGTAGCTTAACACCTATGAAGATCAGCGCAAAGCTAGAACTTAGCATTAGCTAAAGTAGTGATTCGGTCATAGTAATGTTGTTATGTTGTCATACTAGTGCAGTGAAGATGAGCGATCGTAATATACTACTCATACCACTGCTTTCCAGTAGTAGGACCAGAGCATATATTTTGACATCGTACCAGCCGCAGGAAAAATGCAGGAAAGAACATCAGAAGGCAGCATCGCCCATAATGGTCCCTGCTACTTAAAGGAACTGAGCATTGACGTCTGCGGCAGCCGAGATGGTCTGGGGCCGAATACCGCAAGCAGATGAGTGTTTTTGTTTCTGGTATTATTTAAGCGCTTGACCCATGTGTTGCTTTGTCGAATAAACAACCCTTGTGCCATCCACGTTCTTGGATCACAACACTAGATTCGTTTAAGCCCCTAAATTCCCTTGACCCCTTCTCAGCTTATCCACTAGCAGGTATTTCATTCATAATCGACTGATATTAGCAAATTGACTAGGACCAAGTTGGTTGGTTTCTCGTTTTTCAACGATTACTGATTTATTTATACGTTCTAACTAACATGCGTTATCTAGTCATTCGGACCTTAATAATCTGATGATGAATTTCACAAAACCAAGTTAGTCAACTTGTGTTTTTTCTAATACATTTCACATGGATAACGGTGTATTACGCCAAACACCGTAAGAGTATGTTTTCTATTCAACATTTACCTTGTCAGAATACTTATCGGGTTTACTGGTGTTTCCCTGGAAAGGTCATTTGGTAGTAGTGACATATTGTGAAAAAAATGTTGATCAAGTGATACACTGAGAGTGAGAAAACTCCCACTATTACAATTAAGAACAACATTTGGGTACTTGATGTGCACTTGATCAGTGTTCACTTCTCACACGCATCTGTTCCATCCGACTACGGCAGAAAACAGACTATAATTGGCGCATGTAATGCACCGAAGTAGTGCTGTGTGAAAAATGCAAAGTAGGCATTGCGTACACGGTCAAAGGACTTCATTGTCTGTATGCAAACCTGGACTTATCAGAGAGCAGAAAAATATTTAAAACGTAGCCAATCATTAGCAGGAAACATCTGTAGCTCACGGTCCACTAAAGGCTACGGCGTCTTTTCAATGCCTTTGCAATAGAGGCGACCTTGACAGTCCCTCTGTTAAATCTCATTGGTATGGTTCTATATTTGGATTGTCCTGAAAAGGTTCCCATTCCATTAGTCAATTGATCTAGTCGTAGCCTATACCAGTTTGGTGGTGGACGTTGATAATGCACTTTGTTCCGTCATTGCTGTCAGGCTAACTGCATATACCTAGACGCTCATCGAAACTTGGGGTACATATTAGGGGCCTAACCGAACGGTGCTGTTCAGTTTCGGATCTGGTATGAAGGGTGAACGTCTATGTGCATCCAAATGGGTGTTTCAAAAATGACGTCGAATAGATGCTTATCAAAATGCTTTGTCACAGTGGTTTGAATGGCGAAATCTGTGATCACAGATACAAAAATCGTCCATTTTTCTAACTACGTGTTGCAGACACATTGATTGGTTGTGTGTCTCCATTATGTAAACGCACTGAAGCTGTGCTGGAGTTTGTATCGACTTAGTTCCGTCTCTTCCATTTGTTGGTATCCTACTAAAAGTTTGATCTTTTCCCTATGGTTGCATAGCAATTAACCAAACGTCTGAGTCTCTAATATACTCTGTCTGTTAGGGGCGATGATACCGGGGGTTGTGTTGGTAATTGTTTTGCTGATATTGATGGTAAACTTAATTATAATGATGATAAAGATGTCGACTGATCTTCGCATAGCTCCCTGACATCGATTAAACTGCGTATCCATCTAAGTGTTCTAACTCATTGCATAGGCGGACTACGTTGATAGACCCTGTTGAGAAGTACGTTTGGAATCTCTGGTTTAAGGGGTTTGAGGATTGCATCTACCACGCAGCAAATGCCTTAAGTTGATCCGTCGTTAGGACCTATGTTGTATTACAGTTCACCAGTGAGTCTAGGGAGACTATTGCAGGCATTTTGTGCTACATAGACTGTTACCGGAAGCTATGGACGATCAGTTTGTCAAACTTTCGGCGATCCTGGTGACGGTAACATACTTCCCTTACGTTTTGAAATTAATTTTAAAATGGTCTACAAGCTGGTATACTGACTGATCAGATGCTTAACATCTGGTGTGTGACTCTGGCATTTTTTAGTTTTGTTCTTGCGGGCGGTGATTATGTTTACAAACCATTCTGATAATGACATCCCTCTAAAAGTGAAAACTTTGCGAAATGTCATGCACGATAATGCCAGAATAAGGTTGAATGCTCAGCCAAAGGATTGGCACGAGAGTTCGAAAAGTTCTTCGTATGTGAGAAATGTTTCATCGTGTTGATGTTGTGTGCCGTGTAGGCGTCGGACCGATGTACCATAAATGCGTCAAGTTCCATGTTGCCAAGACGCAGGTATCCAGGCTTAGGAACTGCCTTGGTTCACTTCCCACTATGTAAGCCTGTCGAGACCCACTGTTTCAAATGGACACTTGATTACAGTTTGACACTCATTTAAATGACCTCATTAACTATCCGTTCTCCGTTAACCCTCAAATGATTCCTCTGTGAACTTGTGATACAAACTGTGATATACTAAGCCTGATAATGAAAACCATCTATCGCAACCTAATTCATGACTTCAGTAGTACACAGAAATGGAACAGGTGTCTCAGAAAAAAACGTGTCAAACAAGTAAGTGACTGTCATCACTTTTATAAAGAACGGACATTGGTTTCAATAACGTTCATTCCAACGGCGCGCTCTGATCAACTGATCAACACTTCCAAATTACATCCAATCACTTTGTTGTATAAACGATGTGTTTTTCGTTGCACGCTGTTCTTGGAGTCAAGTTAGGGCTCCCAATATCAAGTAGGAGGTTTTCTCTGTGAACTGGTGGCCAAACTAGTCTTAAATGATTTGGACTGGGTTTCGATCTGATGAATAGGTATATCAAAGAGCGGAGAGACTTCTGAACTTCAATTCGAATGGTTTTACCACTATCACGCGTTAAGTACCGGACTGGTAGAACCAGCAACTTTTGATATATGTGATCCATCATCCCATTAACATCGCTTAGTGTAAGTTGTAAGTGTGTATTTTATAACCTCACGACAAACAGTCGTTCGTTACAGTGTGTCTGCTGGTTAAATAACTGAAAATCCCTGTCAACTTCTTCTCTGCTCAACAGGTCCAGTGAATTCTGTGTTTCAACTTTCACTGAAGCGTCCCGATAGTGGGTTTCATCATCAAAATTATCTCTCTTCAAGGTCGTTTGGCAGTATGAGCATTATCCACAAGCGAAGGTTCAGATATAGCAAATAGTTTGTGTTCAATGTGGGGTGGATGGCGCTGTGACCAACACACTTGCTCTAACAAGCGCGAAACGTCAGCCCTACTTCCCTTTCTGGAAGAGACTACCTGAATAGGAAATAGGTTTTAGCAAATCTACATTACAAACAGCGGGGGTTTTGAATACGTATGTCATCATTTTATCTTAATTGTAATAAATGAATAATTACTGGACCTCTCCAGTTCTATTTCACGTTTATTAAATCTGCTGACTTGATTAACGAATGTCCGGAAACAATCTGAGATATCAGTGGTTCCACAATCCAAGTGCGTAACTTTGAAAGCTCTAGTTTGGTGGTTAAGTAACCTCAATCATCCATACCTGAGTCCTAAACCAATGGTTACACATGAGAAGGAAGTTTTGCAACCAGCTATTTTCAGTCGTTTTGACTGGGATATTACAGCCGATGAAGACTTACGAAATGAACATGAAAATTAAAACAAGATACATACTTTGAGAAAGATCACATATAAAGCGGCAAAGTAATGGCTACTGGAGGAAAGTGAAATTGTTTGTGTTTATAACAGTATCATGTCTGCCCGTCAGGAGATGTGCTGATCTGCGTCCGTCGACTAACATCTGTCCATAATTCAAGTGGTTTGAGGTGAACAGATTTCCTTGACAGTCAGAAAATTCATATAATGAAGATAATAGATTATAAATAGTTTACTCGTTGAAAATTTTATCCATCTTTTTCTTTCTTAGAGGTTCAAATGAAAACTCGGTATGGTGAAGCTTTTCGAGCTTTTCAGGCATTACCGCTCACCTGTTTCTAACGAGATATCTTCAGAGAGAAAAAAGTGTGAACTTTCGGTATTTTGTGTTTTGAACTTTTCAGCCGATCAGTAGGTGTATCGATCCAATACTGATTTAAAGGCTTTAATTTTCATCAATTTTGTTCCAAGTGAATTGTTTCCGTGTATTCAGTTTCTCAAAAACCTAGTTTCACAGCTTTGTTTGACGTGAACACTTCTCTGAACATGTCTATCCTATATTTTGATGTATCCGCTCCACAAACGTGAGCAGTTACTTGTGTATTGTTTATGGCTCCATTCTATACGTTTTTATTCATAAACGTACGACTGAGGTTTGCTGATAATGTATTCATCAATCCATCTGCGAACTACATAATCCATTCATATGAGACTGTGTCACCATCACACCATCCGATACGTACAGTCAGTATTGATATTGATTGTGAGAACCAACTGGCCATCCACTGTAACATCTGTGAAATGGGGTAGATCTCTAACCATTCTTACCGCCAAGTAGGACTAGCCTGTTTAACGTTTATGCCAAATGGGCTATCAAATGTAACCCACTACCTCGACACAATACCTTGGATGGGAGTCTGACTTGACATGCTCACGACGCTGGCTACAGCACTGATCTATGGATCAGATATTTAAATTGCTAAGCCACCGTTTTGAAAACCGAGTGCTTAATACTACTGATAATCACACACTGAACACACCATTGCACAGACGTCACAAACAGGAGCTGATCAAGATAATGAATGAGTTAGAATTGTGGAAACAGATGCAGACAGTGAACCTAACTTGTCAACTGAGGAAGATAGTAGCCTTGATCTGACACAAAAGTCCTGATCACACGGTTATCGATAGGAGCGATTGTGTATATTCTCGTTTCGACATGATCGAACAGGATGAACATCTACACAAGGCTGTTTCTGAGCATATGTTTATGACTATTCGATCGTGCTGGTATTGTGAGCACCCTGTCAGCTTCAAAAGCATGAGGGCTAGAGTGTAAACTCTGGTTCGGACAAGGGTGTGCATTAGTGATGAGCTCTAACAAGAATGCAACTAAAACATAGTGCGTCATCTCGAAGTGTGCCAGTCGAAATCCTTTCACGAATCCGGAGGCTAGAGTTAAGTGTAGGTTCTGTTCAGTTTAAGATGCAGAATGTCAACGGTCATGCCAATCAAGGCCGACCGAATTAGGTGGAGCCATTTGTGATTTGGGGTCTTCATTCAAACCGATCAGTTTTGTGAACCAAGACTAGGGATGGCACAGTGGTAATGTATTCAAGAAAGCAACGCATGGGTTAACCGTTTAAGTCGGACCACAAACAAAAATACTCATTTACATACGGTATTGGGCCCAGACCGTCTCGGTTGTCACAGACGCCAATTCTCAGTTTCTTTACGTAGCAAAGACCATTTTGTGCGAGGCTGCACTTCTATGTTTCTTCCTGTATTTTTCCTGCGGCTACTTCGATGTCAAAATATATGCTCTGATCCTACTACTGAATAGCCGTCGTGTCAGTAGTATAGCACGATCGCTCATCCTCACTACGCTCCCCTCCGCAAAGATTGTTCCAGCTACAGCAAAAGCTTTTCAGGTTCTCTTCGTTTTATCGACAATCTGGCCTCGGGAAGGTCGACGCACCTGGTGTGCATTCTCTTCTGCTCGGGGTGTCATACTGTAACGAAAAGGCGTCCAATAAATCACAATCTTTATTGTACAACTAGCTAATTGGCATGCTACGCGCGCGCTCACAATTTTGAATCACAATTCCAGTCCAAAAAATCCACCTACCCCGGTTTCTGTTCACACGTCCTGTGCACTTCTGTCCGGTTGATGTGTGTGATCAGAACCTTCAATC
>JTDE01000658.1:120140-146785 GCA_014338405.1 Paragonimus skrjabini miyazakii
GATACATATCCATGTATTCGACCATGATTCCTTGTTAAATGAGCGCGTGGGGTCGGTTACGTCGCCACTATGTATTTTTAACTAGCCCAGAGAACAGAAAGAACAAAGACGACTCGAGCCTTAGATCAGTGTACGTTGGAATGTCAACATCGTTTGCCTCATGACATCGACTACACTTCCAGCCAGAGCGAGAACAACACACATTACACCAAACCAACCACAACCAAGGTTAACGCTTGTACGATCAATAACGTTGTCTGCCTATGTGGTGAATGTTGTGGACTCCAACAGTATATCTCGTAAAGAAACGTGGATGGCCAATATACTGACTTCCACAATTTTGTTCTCTTTAAACAGTAACGGATCTTCGTTCTTCCTGTAACCTCTAGTATCAGATAATGATACTTGGAGGATATGTTGGAAGACGAAGTTCATTTTCTCATTAATGCGTTAGGGGAAAACGGCTGCCTGGACAAACTGCACGACGCATGATCGCCGCGTCACCTAACTACCCGATTTGTAGTGTTGAAAAGAAACCTACGTTCATCCCACTCTCATTCGGAAAAAATAGTCACTGAGCAGGCGAACCGATGTTTACATCAATCCCACTTTGTTGCATCACTTAGCGGTTGATCTACTTACTGAGTTCATCTTAAAGACAGGTTGCCTGCCCACGACGAGTCAATGCTGGCGTATTCAAGTAATCGGAAATCAACGTAGAAATCATGAAAACTAATTGTTTCTGACAACTGCTCGTCTTAATCTGATACAACTATATATCAAAACAATTAACAATCAAGGAAGTTATCGGCGGAGAATAGAACAATGGCAAAGTGGTTGGGTAAAACACAAACACGATTTCGTTGTGGTCATACTCACAAACGAAGTAGGTTTTAGAAGTCACTGCTAATTGGAGTAGGTTGGGGAGGGCAACAGGATCAAACTGTCGCTTGGGTTGGGTGTATGGGCTTAGCCATGGTGATCCCAGGGTGCGAATGAACTGTATTTGAACACACAAATCCGAGTGGCATAACCAGATTACGACCGCCTCGGCTGTAGACAGGATGCGCAACATGACCTTGCGTAGTGCGGAGGCCGGAGCACGAAACACACTTTCTGTGTTTGTGTGTCGGTCCCAGTCAACTAGGTGGGCCAGAATGGATGGGTTAATGTTCTTTGTTTTTCCAAGTCGAAGGTATGCTGGAGAGTGTTCACGAATTCATTCCGATGAACGCCTAGTGGTGCGACCAATGTATGCTGAAACACGGAAACAGTCAACTAACTAGATCAAAAACAGGCAGCATTGATGAGCATGTCATTTTTCAGATTAAGTGATACCACCTGTTTTAAGCGAAACGTTGCAATAGGACTTGCAGCATAGTGGGTACTACTGATCGTATCAAGCTAGCTGGCGCGACATGAGTTCGACTATTGTGTCCCCTTTAACCAGCAATCAGTTGTATTTATTAAGGTCTGCATTAAACTGCCTTGCGTGCATCTAAAATCTACCCCAGTTATTAGCATCACTAGAGGGAATTATTGTTTGTGGTTGTATATTCCTTTATTTTCTGCGTCGGTCGAACGACTAGACGCTAACCATGCGTATTAAAGAGTATTATTCGGCCTGAATTATAACCTAGGTCAGGAAATCAATTACTAGTGGAGTCTTGTCACATTTTATTATGAGCAACCAACGAGTAAACGTGTCAACAGCATTTTGGGTCGTGTACAAGTGTAGTGGGGACGAGCGATCGCACTATGCTACTTACATTACTATTCGACAGCCAGGCTAAAGCATGCATTCGAATGGTAAAGTAATCGGGGGGGGGGGAAGAATAAAAGAAGAAAAATGGAAGGGGTGTTTGACATGAACTAGTTCTGTATACATACAGGAACTAGGGATTGGCAACCGTTGTGACCGTGACGTCCTTGGATCAGTGTTATGAGCAAATGAATGCGTTTGTTCATTGTGTTAATAAAACGTATATACTTTGTGCTGATTTAGATAATGAACGGATCTTACGCCATGCGCGTTCCTATACCACAATACAAGTTTCAAATTATTCAAACTAAGGCGGTTATCCTACGGATTTTAGCAATGACCGTATCGACTGCGGTCAAGTTATCTAAGGCAACTCCTTGTTCACAAAATCTATTCGTTCAGACCTTGTAACTCCTTTGGCCTCAAGCGGTTTCTATCCCTATTTCATCCACGTAAACGGACAACCGGTTATGGTCACGGGATACTAATATATCCTGAGTTCCGAACAACGAAGGAAGACATTTTTCTGCATGCTGATAAGTATGTAATTTTCCCGACTTCGATTTGGACCAGTTAGCCATCTGTGTTTCTTTTCTCGATATAATTTAGGATTTTATGGACCGGATAGGCAGTTGTCAAAATCATATATTCACCGTGTTCTGTCCTTTGACTAAACAGGGTCTGTTGAACTAAATTATTCCACCGTCACATCAAAAAGCGAGGAAAACAATTGTGCACGCACGTGATTATCAACCACACGCAGACCAGTTAGCTAACCAAGTAATAACAGAATGAATTGAAACTGAATACTGGCCAATCAATCACAAGTTTGTTGAGGGCTGCTACCCATTGGTCGAGGGACGTTGATCAAATAGAAACCTCATATGCAACTAGCTGAAGTAACCGTAAAAAAGTAACTTTGAAATGTGGAAAGACACTTTTCGATGAGGATAATACTTGGCACTATTGGATTGACGGGAACTCTCACGAACGTTATCATGTTATATTGTCTTTTTAAAATCGAGATTGCTTCGCACCTATCAGTTTGTCTGTTGCGAACACAATGCCTTATTGATAGTTACACGTGTTTCGTGGTGTTCATCCACAGGTTGGTCGGTGATTCCATCTCGACCGGTTTTCCAGGTTTGAACAAATTATTGTGTTACTTTTGGTACGGAGACAGTCTGTTCAAACTTGGAGCCGTGTTCAGCGTCCAAAATCTGGTTTGTATTTCGTTCGAGAGACTATGTGCCGTGTTACAACCGTTCATCTACAAAACACATCAAGTGCGTCTTACGATCCTTTGCTACACGTATTTGATTGTGATGAGTTTGTACACTCTCATTCCGAGCTACCTTGTGCGTCGGTATGAGGCTGGACGCTGCAAGTTTGATACGAATGGGGACAGCAACGTAATGGGTGCCTTCATTCGAGTGCAGTTCTACCTGTGGCTCATCTTCAACCATCTGTTCTCAACTTTGTTCCTTATCGGATCACATGTGGTGGTCATTCGAGTAGCCCAGCGTCCATTGGTCCATAAATCGGCTGGCTTGTCGACGTGGGAAACAAAATCAGTTCGCAGACGTGTAAGACGTTTGACCCTGGCGACCTCAGTGATGGCAGCAGTCCTAACGCTGCTACACTTAACCAACACTATTCAGTACATATTGTTCATTGCTAAAATTGTGCCTCGTATACATGGGACATGGTCCGAACAAGCAAATGTTGCTATGATTGAAATGGCAAGTACGCTAAATCCGTGCGTTTTAGTGGTCATGATAAGCAGTTTGCGCAGGACTTGGAGGAGTATTGTGTTCTGTCGTCCATTATCTGGGACCATCACCTATTATGCAACTACAACCAACAAGGGATAATTTTAAAAACTGATTTCCCGACCATTCTGGTCGAAATTGACAGTTTACGAAAACCATTATTCTGTTTTATCATTCCTCTGGTTGTATTTCTCAGTGAAATGGGTTCACACAATTCAGAGAATACGTTTCAGTTGGTGAAACTAGAAAACGGAGGTTATGATAGAATAACCTTAATTTATAGACAAAAAACAGTTCATCATGAAGTGGTCATTATTCTACGTACAATTATGCATGTATACACTGTTATCTATTTACAGCCGATTTAAATGATAAGAAAATTTGGGAATATAACTGTAAAACGTAACTATAAATTAGTCGGAGGTTTTCATAGTATAAGGTCCTAATCAGTAGTTAGTGCGGTGCTCAGCAAGTTTAGTGGATGTTGCATTTTACTCTTAACTCAAAAGTTCGGATCTGCAGAACACGGATTGTAGTTAGCAAGAAGGTTACGGCATCTGTGCTCTAGGATATTAAGTAGCCTGGAAACCACTTGCAGGTCATTGTGATAGGGTGTTTCCATATAACTGTTCTACAGTTAATGGTTAATGGCGCAAACTACAATATGGCTCTTTTAATACCCGGCTTCGAAGTTTAAAGCCTAATTACCTGACGTACGAAAATCTAGTCTAGCGCCGCTATTTGGAAGGAACCGGTCAGCATCAACCTAACCGCCAAAGGTGCGATCAAATGTGAAGGATGTTCAGGCTATAAAAAGAACTGTGTTTACCGGCGATTTTGACGATGCAAGTATATGATGTATCAGGATTTGGCAAGTAGACTGCTTTTGTCGATGTTCCACATTCGTTACCCGTCAACCTGGAGACATTTCACTATCATTTGGAGTCAGTGGTAACTTCTGAACTCCAGCTGTTGATTCTAGCCAAAATCTATGGGAACTGTGTTCGGATTACTCCAACTGAAATTGGAAGTTGAATGGCGGAACAATGCTTGGAGGAACGAACCAACGACCCTCCATTCCCCTCACGGCGACTCTACCGCTCAGATACCAACCACAACCAGTGGCCTGCAAAACGTCAATCTCTACTGCTCTCATACCTATACCCATTGGTCAAACTATCGTACTGTAGGTCCTATATAGTTATCCCCATGTACTGAACAAATTAAATACTGGCCGAACATTTCTTAAATTATTACACGTAACCAACTATACATCGACACTACAAACTCTCAGTTGTACTTGCCCTTTGTTTATTTTGTACCACCGCACTGGACTGTTTACGCAATCATATTATTGGTTGATATTTGCTGACGGTTAAATTCCGTGCTCAGAGTTCACTTGGTTGTAAGTTGTATACTTTTCTAACAGTTGCGTATTTATGTACAGAGCCAGTTTATCCGAGTAAACCTTCAACATTCCGTTTTGTTCTGCCATGAAGCAAGAGGTTTACAGCTGCCCCGATAGACTTCGTATAGCCGTGAATCCTGAAAGATTCTACATCCGCTGATTACTGACTCTACAACCCATCAATATAATTTCCATCATGTCTACTGTGGGCTGTAGATTGAATTTTATCATTAAATATAAATATTGACAAGTAGTAGAGATTATAGGGTAATACGAATTGAATAACACTCACAACTGGTTGTAGCGGTTACATTTCTATGGATGGTTCAGTCAACGTGTTTAGAAAAGAAACATTAAACCCGAATAGAGTATGCAGATCGTTAGACTGTGTTGCAATATGAAATTACTAAGTTATCAAGGGTATTAAATCCAGATTGGCTGAAATGAGTTTTAGTAACCTGAGCCTTTGGACATTTCTTTTCTCATCTTACTTATTAGGGCATCCCTTTCTACTACGTGCTAAACCGTTTGACCCAAAACCAAGAAGGTGGAAAGACTGGTTCACTGAAGAAAAAAACATTCAAACTTGGACTACGGAGTCCCTGAATACATAAGGCGAATCAATTATCACACATGACCAGCAAGACGCACAGCAAGTCAGGCTAGACGATCATGTATGACAGTCAGACGCAGACCGAATCAGACCAGGGGGTCATATGTGGCTGTCGGGCCGTGAGAGCGAATCACATTACAGTTCAGTTAGCGTAAAGGCGTTCATTTGCACTGCTATCATCTGATTGGTTCAGCAGAATGTTACAGATCAATCCAACCGAAACTGGATCGATCGGCCGATATGAAGTGATAGCCTCGTTAGGAAATGTGACGTCTTTCAACAAGATTTGGATAGCTGGCTGTCCAGTTGTTAAGGCGTTTGACTCACGACTCCATCTTACACAACTGATATGGGAAGAGGTTGTACGCCTGGATCTGTAGGGCGTTGTATATATTTTCATATTTCACTTTATTTTCATATAGAGTCTACATCAGTTGTCCCTATAGAAAATGAACATTTGTTTGAATTAATTCGACTTAACAACACATTTTTTGGTGAGCGCGTCTCCATGGTGCTCCTACTCCGCCTATATCGGGATTACCCATAGTAAGCTATTCAGCGACTGCATTCTGAACTGAATATTCGTGTTTATACCTCTATATAGGATTGGTCCCCCACAAGTTGATGAGCCCGCCATGACCATTCCGTGTACGTGCAAGTCTGTTATGCTGTCCAGAAGTTTCTGACCCTTTACACCAACCACGAGCCCAAAGGAGGTGAGAAAGTCAACGTCAATAATTGAGTGATGTACATCTGTAACGGTAAAAGTTCAGTAGAATTACCGATGAAGATCAAGGTCGAGAGTGAGTAGTTTCTCTCCGTAGGTCTGTGTGACGGTGCGGTTAACGGCCCATAGGTTATACGCCACCGGTGTGACGTTATGTTTGTCACCAGTGAGTGGAATAACACTAACCTCAATGCCCGTATCAGTGAGGAAATTGAGGGACGTTGAACGGTCGAATATATAAAACAGGCGACATAAGTGCGGGCCAGTGGCAGCTGTCGCCATTATTGACTGGCTTAATCGTTTCCCGTCTGGGTTTGACCATTCCAAAAGGAACAAGCCTGGTTGTAACAACGAGCACGCATACCAAACCGACGGTGGTAATAGCACACACCCCCATCGAACTGTCGTGTGCGCGGCCTACTTCGTGGGCTGGACTTTAAACGTACTGATGGCTTTTTATCTACTGGCAGTTTTGGTAAAGTGATTAGCTGTAAGGACCTTTGTGAAAACTGCTCTCTCAGGTTTCAGACGTCCCGCTGGAGGGTTTCGCGGTTGCAAGACGCTCGCAGTTGAGTTACTTGCTGAGGAGCATAATTGTGAGGCACTTGGTCAGCTAACTTTGCTAGCTTAGTCAATAGTGTGTCCTCCTCTAAAACAGCCAATGTTTGGCGGAGTTCACGTGGAAGGTTGTGAAGCAACAACTCTCGCAACACCGGTTTGTTGACAGTCTGCTTGTTTGACAACTGAATCGTGTGTCAAAGCAACTGTGAAGGAGTGCCATCTCCCAATTCGACGCCGGCAAAGACCTCGCAGAGATTTTCCGCGTCAGAAGTTGCCATCCTGTTTATAATGGCCGATTTGATGATATTGTACGGGTTCTCAGGTGGACGCTCATAAATTATACCCGCAACTTCCGTAGCCACGGTCTCAGGTACATTCGAGACGACGTAGTTATACATGATGCGCTGTGAGTGGATTCACCGGAAGTCAAAAATAACTTCAATTTGTGCAAACCACGGCCTAGAATCTCTACTGCAAAATTCAAGAAGTTTGATCATGACAGTATTCTCCGGTGCAATTGTTTCCTATTCCATATCAGAAGGCATAGTAATGAAGAAAGAAAAAAATAGGAGAATAAAAATATTAAAATTGTTTGGGAGAACTACAGCAGGAAGACGGCTGAATAAACAAAACTTTGGCAATATGTTAATACAGGGGCTACCACCTTCGCACAGCAGTTACAGTCACACGTGACGAAAACCCAGCCTCAGCCTACCAAGTTGAACACCAAACAAAAACAAAAGCACTTCAATCTAGACTTTTATGATTTTGTTTTTTTCTCGTTTCCACGCCGTTAAGGTCCCCCTCCAAAAACCATCCTTCTGACCGTTCCGTGTAATTATGCGATTCCCCCAAGTACTTTGTGATCCTGTTTATACCTCTGTATAGGGCTAGTCTCCTACAGATCTGACAAATGTTTCGAGTTTTTGACAGTGCTCTGGTGTAACACATATTGTAGTGAGTTACAATTCCCACGACCCTATTAGTTTATTCTTAATGGAATCAAGTCAAAGTCCTGAGGAGTTATGGCTTATCTTATTGAGATCAGGATGTAAGTGACGATTGCATGCTGCAAACAGATGAACTAAAATGAGACTAAAATGAAACAAACTGTCGTTGTAGAGGACTAGCACGACAACAACGCTTGTAAGTCGATGCTTAACCGTCAGTAGGAAGAATCCGAGATTTAGTAAATAGTGACAGTATGTTAACACTTAATAGTTCGGAAAGGCAGCTGGAGACTTTCTATTCCTGTTGTAGAAAAAACATACGAATGGATGGTCTATAGTTATATAGATGACGGCAGTTTACAACAAGAATTCAACTTACTGATGAGCAGTCGGGGCTTTGGTTTATTTCAATTTGAACATCATCCACAATTGATCGCAGCTGTCTAGGAAGTCCTAATCGCGGGGTTATCGATTGGAGTTAACAGGACAGTTACTGTGTCTCCATTTCGAGACGATCGGGCAACCTGATCATAACTCACAAGCAAAAGTGGTTGAGCGTTCACGTATGATAATTCGGTCGTGCCTAATGTGAGGTTAGTGGCGTAATGTTAAGCACAGTTGTCTCATGAACAGCGTGGCCAGAGTTCTAGTCCTGGCAGTGGCAATGATATGCACTACTAATGAGCTCTAATGAGAGCGAAACTCGAGTCTGGTGCTTCTTTTCGAAAGGGGCCGACTGGAAAGTCTATGGGATGCGACAGCTGCGATCAATTGTGAGTGATGTTCAAATTGAAAGAATTCAAATTCCCGAAAATCATTTGTATTCATAGGATACATGATTACTTCTTACAAATGGCTGTGAACTTGTATAACAAGGTTGTTTCAGATCAGTGTTGATACAAAAATTTAGTGAACTGCAAAACAGCTTTTTCCCGTAACAAATTTGAGTGTGGAAGTCAGAAGCAGTTTTTCGCACAATGCATCTCTTGACCACATTTCGTTGCATATGATCTGGTACATAATACAGAAATTATGAAGTAAAAAAGAGGCACATTTTGAGACAGATGTATTAAAACAAATGATAGCTGAATCACAAAACAGAAGGCCTACATGGTACAAATTAAGTGGAGCATCACTCGTTTGTTTACAGTTTTGTTTAAGTTTCGATCATCAACGTCCCTTTTTAGAAGGTAGTGTACAAACGCGAAACACATCGTTTGATGTGTTTTGATAATTAAAACGAGACTGAGTTAGCACTATGCATAGAACACAAAGCTGGGGGAGAATTAGTATTGAGGTCACTTTGGAAAACATAATCCTGAACTGACAAAACAGATACCTTAAAATTCATTTCCACGGTGACGTCGACATATCTTGTATGCTGTTCGCTACAGATTCTAATAATCCACCGACAGTATTTGGTCTGATGAGTTTCTCAGTCGATAGCTGAAGGCGTCATTAATTACTTAGGCATCCGAACAAAAATTGGTGGAATGCTTTCCGCCAACACAAAAGAGTATAAGATTTACCTTAACTAAAAACCTTGGAATATCCCTGAGGAACTGACTTTTTGCACAGCCCTGCAACTACGTGGCGAATTCTTCCAATCGTCATTTCCTCCAGCTGACAAAGTGAAATATATTCAAGAATTTCGGGAACATTTGAATCGTGCCCACTTACTTCCTGTGCGGAATCATGCATGGCCCAGTCCTAGTTCTCGTGAACTGTACAAATGCACATTCGTGCAATTAAACAAAAAACACTCGCTTCTGCCCACTCACTCTGGAACATTCCGGGTGACTGCACTCTAGGACAAGTAACCCACCAAGGACCGAGTTGGAATGCATGATGTCGTCACTGTCGACCGTCTGAAAATTGTTCATGTGAAAAACAATTTTATACACTTACTAAACAACTCAACACGTCAGTTCACAATCATTTTCCCCAAGTTACTTCTCAACTAGTTCTTACAATCCCATCGATTACACCACTAAATATCCCACTGCCAGTCACGGATACCAACACTCCCCCGCAATTTTCAGCCTTTCGCGCACATAACCACGTGAATTTGTCTGCTCTTTTTCGCTAAAACTTTTGTGTTGCTTAATTTGGTTTGAATTCTGGCATCAGCATTCGCTCTACAAACGCTGAGAGTGGAGTATTGTTATGTTTATAGTGTCGTATGCCTCATTTTGATCATCAGGCGTAGCTATCGGATCGGATCGAATTTCACATATTCATCTGACCTGATAAAGATAGATGCAACACAATTTTGGATAAATCTTACTACGCGCGCCGTTGCTTCTCTTCGCGGCACCGATGGTTGGCCCTCAGCTAAAATATTTTACCATCAGGTGGTATCCCAGCTCCATTGCTTCGCAGTATTAACCAAGCTCGGAACATCTTGACTACTTCCTAATAACATTTGACGTTTCACGAGCGTTGTTTATTCTCACTGAGTCCCGACCTTGACTTCACTCACTATTTTATGTCGACACTTTTTATTCATTCGTTCATTTCATATGGATCAGCTTCCACCGAGTTTGATATATAACGTTACAAGGGAGTTGCCACACTCGCTCTGCAGACAACTGAAGTTTTAATATCCTTCTCAGTTGTGAAGCACTTACTGATGCAGATGAAACACAACCAACAACTGGCAATTTTATTCTGTTTGGAAAAATTACGTATGTCTCCTTGACCTGTTGGGTATGAATAGAACTAGCCACTAGTGTGTTGACAACAGTTCCAACACCTGCCAGTCTCTTTTCATTCTTACATTGTAAAAAATCAACATATTCTCCGTTTCTTGTTCGGATGGGTATGAATTGCGTGTCCGAACTGAAGTAAAAAAAATCAAACTTCACTCATCGACCTTGGTAGATCGGTTAGTGAGTTCTGCTGAACCGTTCCTCAATTGAACACCCCATTCGGCACCGTTGGTAGAATGGACATAACCCACCGAATCACGAGACAAACTGACCAGGTCTCCAACTTTGTGGACGGAGTGCACACAATCAACACCAGGTGAATAACTCGCATCCGTTCTCATCGTTTATGAATAATGTTAACCCACTTGTTGCCACAAGTAGAAGAACAGTTGTGTCGAACGTAATGTTCAAGTTTTGAACATTCATACAAAAAGTTTGTGAGTTGAAAATAGATCACACGGATGACCATCCAGTTGGTTGGCTCAACATATTTCCTCATTTTTGTCAGCCTTCGTAATAAAAGCGGAACATAATAAGACGCGAGTAATGTTAATTATTACCAGCTGAACAACGCTCACGTTCACCCACTCTTCTCATAATTTAGACTAGATGGTTGGTCAGCCGATATCAAATAAGGCGCCAACACTTCACTTCAGGCACTTTAAATATACACACATTTGGCCATGCCCGGAGTAGCGTTCTCAGTTTCATGTAAAACACTGCTCTTACGTTTGAGGGGATCGAACTTATGAGGGGGTTGTAAACGACTCCTGTTTGCAGATCAGGGCAAACTGTAATTGTATTTAAATTCTAGATAACGCACATTAGGCATGCAAACGACACAGCGTCATTTTAGACATATAGTTTCATAAGAAAATATTAAAAACTAAGTTTAAGGAGTGTCAGTTGATAACAAGAATAAAGATAAAGACAAAATAGCAATTTGTTGTATATTAGCATTATCACATGTCGTAGACTTTTGTCTGTTAGCATACAAAACAAAACAAACAAATCTGTAACCATTGTAAGGTTTCAACTTTGATTTCTCATTGTCTGTCTAAAACTGCATGACGGCCATTTCGCCTTTTGACTAACTGTCGACCTTTTCGTAAAAGCATCCCAACGTACACATTTTTAATGACTTACTTTTTTCTGAGATAGTGGTTTTTGTATCAGTCTGATTGTTTAACTCTCATAGTCTTCCTCCAAAAGGGTAAACCGAAAACTAGCATTTGGGTCAAATGCGACTCCGAGCTCGTCAGCGTTAGTGACTCGCCTGAGGAGTCGACAAATTAGCATGTCTGTCCAACGTAACCACAGGTTGAATAACGACTATCTGCTACCGTATTCTAACTAATCACTCCCACAGTGTCAACATTTTAGCATGCGAGTAACGTCATTTTCGTTTAATCTGGTAACCCAAGTGGTCATATGATATCGTGGACTATCCAGTTGAAGTCTCCAAAATGCGTGGAACGAAGAAAAATTAACAATGAAACTAATTCATATACACTTTGAGACAACACAACCCCAAAGTAGCGTAGAGTACTTACTGTTAACATAAGCCTCATAATTAATATGTTGAAAGTGACTGTGCTTTGAACGAAAAGCTTCATTCACTATTCATTATGCATATGATAGAAGAAAGCCGTTCATTGACTAGAGCGTTTTCAGTGGGGATTGAAGGCTACTCGTAACTATATAAAGTCGAGAAGAATTGCGGTCGATCACAAGGGGAGCTGGGCACATTGGTCATCCTACGCTATGCTCGAGAGCTCTATGGAAAAAATTATTCAACAGAGTTTCTTTGGATTGTTAAATGTTGGGGAAGTAATACTGTTATGTTAGTTTTCGGACACAAACAACATTAACCCATACGGTCAGTAATAGTAGGAGAGCACGCGTGACTCAGGAACCACGATACAACATTTGAGCATTTACAATCAAAGTAGTATGGCATACGTGCGTGAGTAAGTTCGACGTTGAGCGATGAAAGAACAGCCAATAGAACTAAACGAAGGTTTAAGCTTGGGCTTCGACACACAGATAACATTTATTCGTTAACCACCACTAACATGATTAAAAAAAGATAGGACTAGATGGAAAGAACTGTGCGATTTGACGAAAAACACAGTCAACTTAACAGAACTACACATTCTTGAACACAATTAGTTTGCCAGATTTACGCTGTTATGTGAGACTCAATTGTGAAAAGTAAGGGCTTCGGCTGGATTCGAACCAGCGACAGAAACATTATGTCCAAGCGCGGCAAGCACTCTACCAGCTGAGCCACGAAGCCACGCCAGGAGACCGGAATTTTCACAATTGGACTCTATTGCTCACCCGTCTTACTCTCTCGTGTAAAGTCCGCCAACAGTGGCGTTGGATTTCAATGTGGATTGTTCGAGAAATTCTGCTGGGGCGGTCGATCCCCTGGATCATTTGGTGCATTCCATAGGAGACAGTGGACGGGTGGGTAACCGAGTCCAAATGTGACATTTCCGAGCTCCTGGCGCAGCTGGTACAGCGCTTGCTTCGTTTGGGCATAGTGTTTCTGTCGCTGGTTCGAATCCAGCCAAAGCCCTGACTTTTCACAATTAGGTCTGATTCAAACTTAATGAAATGTGTTAAGGTCTCTACAGAAGAACGCGTGACTCTCGATTTTGCAGTGACCATCCACAAGCACCACTAAAAATTCATGGACTATTTGGTAGACAAACGTGACGCCTTGGACAACAGATTCTGAATGACTGTCGACTCTACGTGAAAGTATATTGTCTTACGTGAGCTGCTGTGACATCCATCAAAGAGTGGTCGTTTTTGACCTTAAAATGTAGTTTTAAGATTGCTATGTGGCTTATTTCATATAGAATAGTATAGAGCAAATAAAACCCTTTCAGGAGCTTTTTAGTACAGTATATACTGCTGAGGATGTAGACTATTTTATTTGGATTGACCTGTAAAATTTACGTTGGATTACCGTAAGCGTGCTTACGATGCACAAGACGGTTTTCTATTGTGAGAGTACCAATCAATAGTTGTATATCTGTTTTCAGTTTAAACGAGAAAGGTCTGTTTATATCCTCTCCACTCTGCTCGGAAGATCAGATGTAGAACAGTCTGGGACAGAAAATCAATCTCTATGGGAATTTATGACAAGAATAAATGTGAGGTCAAAATCGTAAGCGACACGGCCTGAATGTACAACTGTTGACGTTTGTCAAAAGGGTGATCCATTGCTGTTCGGGGAAGTGTTTCATATATCACACTTTCTCACGGTTGGTTTCGTTACAAATAAAATGTGAATGCACCGGTTTGCAGAGAATGTCTTATTACGATTATGAATGATCAGATATGTGGGAAGATTTTCCACCCGTTTGATTTATTACTGTCGATACAGTTATGGAACCGTTGAATAAGTCACTCGAAGTGAGTTGAATTTAATGGTCCTGCTAAATTTAATTTGATAAACTTGATTGATTCAGTTGGAAAATTCCGTTGAATAATTTGGTTACTCAATAATTGAATTGGACTACTATTGGGATTTGAGCTAAGCTATGAACCACAAAAATAGAAGCTATTTTGTTTGTTTCACGTTCAAGACATTAACTCCCGTTTCTCCCCGCTGTTCATCAAAACAAAGATTTGAGTGTTCTTGTGTAATTTATGTGGACGGCCCTGAAGTGGTACCGATTTTCTCATCCACAAGAAGCCAAGGAAGTGTCGCTTCTGTTAAATACGATTATACTTAAAGTTAGTGTTCCATCACTAAGAAATCTGTTTTGATTTCAACGCTTTTACGGTTCAATGACTCGTATCGTCTAGTTTCATGTAAATAGTTTAGACGACAATGGAATACTGGCCCATTTTTTGTGAAACTTGCAAAATAGGCGTGAATATAGTAAGGAGTCAGTTAACCAGTACGGAACACTGTCAGTTTCTATGTTACATCCATTGATATTAGACCAACTGAGCGCCTTTAGCCGTTTTAAACGTTGAAAAGTCGTAATACTTCTAACGTCAACCCTGATAATACTAATCGATAGGTATGCCACATGGAACACTAAGAGCCGTTCATGACCTTTGTAGGATCGAGTGAACCGAAGACAACCGGTTGAGAATAATACAGCGAGTAGACAAAAAGTATATTGTTGACTTGCGAGATTAACGCGAGAATAAACGGATACAAATACGAAGCGAAAACGGAACGGAGCGACAAGCGTGCACGCAGCGGGGTCGTACGTTCAAGTGCGCGGGGTAGTTGTCCGTACCTCTACTCGTTCAAACAAATGTTTAAGTACATACAAGAGTTAGAAACAAAAAGAGTACAAATGACACTCGTAGCTCTAACATACGTGACAATAAGGAATAGGGTCGCTACACCTTCTCTTTGTTTATTGTCATATACACCAACACTGACATTGGTTTGCTGCGGTCTGCTGAAATTGGTTGTTGACCTATTGTTGATTTGCTGAAATGTGTTGGGATTGCCTGATCGCAGATTTGTTGAACTGTGTGATTATTTTCTTACAATTCACAACCGGTCCCCCATTGATTTTCATTCTCTACCGTTTTATCTCTTCTATGTTTGTCATTTTCTACATTTCAGATAATATTACCTCGTCATATCCGACTAAAAGGGACAAAAGCCTCTTTTATTGATGAACAGTTTCCTTTTGTTTTGTGTATTTGGCGTTGATTCATCCGTTTATTACTTAGGTCCAACGGTGTCACCAGTTCTCCCAAGAATTGCGACTTTCTGTTCATCACTAGTTCTAGCCCATCCGCCGTGGTTCATTATTGGCTGCCAGAATACTTTTTGACGATTTAGTGAGTTATGCCAACATTAAGGGTCATGTCTCATTTATTTCTGATACATCAACCCGTTTTCTTATCTAGTCAGCACCTCTGATCTTTGGTAAACTCGCCTCGATTCGGTCTTCTACTGTTTTTAGTAGGCCGTTCCCTTTATATACTGACCACTTTCTCGGTTCAATTGTTATATTATTTTGGATTGTTTTTGGCTACACGATTTATTGGTATTTGGCACTATATCTCATTTAGCCTATTGTTATTTTACACTGTGGTGATTGTCACTAAACCTATTCTTCATTACTGTTGTTTCATTACATTGTCGACAATAAGCTATACAATTACGCTTAAGAGATAAATACTTGATTTGCTTAGTTCGGGTGTTATTACTGCTACGTCGAAACTAGCTCCGGGGTTGAGCTAAGTCAATCGTTTCATTTCCGTATTTCTGAAACCATCACAAGTAAAACTGAGATTTCCACGAATAATCACAATTGAAGTCCATGATACTTATCTCTGCTTATTATTGTTCTATTTAGTATCGCATCAAATATGTGTTTTTGTTGCTTTCCCTAACCTTAGATTTACTGACGTCATTTAAAGTACCTAACGTTTACTATTCGTTTCATCAACATCGGTCCATCGCTCGCAATTGGCACTGAGATGTGGTTCTATGGACTAAGTGTTAACGAGCGATACACATGTCATACAGAATTAGCGGCTGATTAAACGACTTTGTTTACTACACAGTGAACATTTTTATGATAGACGTCTATTTTAACAGTTACCATTTTCATATAACTTAAGCACCATCCACAAATGATTGCAACTGTTGCATTCCCACAGACTTTTCGGAAGGGGCCGACTGGAAGGCCTGTGGGAATGTGACATCTGTAATCAATAGTGAGTGATGTTTAATCTATACAGAAAACCAAAATCTCCTACTACTCATCAGCTACTATTTTCTTTAACACATCCATGTATTTTGAACGAAGGTAAAACGAGCTTAATCCGCTTAAAGTATGTTTAGAGAGAGTATGTATTCAACCAATATAATCTGCAGCTTATCGAATCAATACAGTTATAAAAGGCATTAGAATTTTTTTTAAAAAATTACTGAGTTATCTGACTAGCTGAAGACAGAACAAAAGTCCCAGTTTTCATCGTCTATAATTCTTAGAATGTACAGAAATAACCTTTGCGTTTTTTGCTATCGTTTTGCGTGACCTGATGTCAGCCTCAGATGACTCCAGTGGGATCTCTGATACTGAGTTTTCAGGGTTTCTATACATGTTCATATGAAGTGGACCACACTGACTTAATGAAACAGACAGTGAAAACGGGTGCACCGTATTGAATCCAGACCATCGAGTGCTCGCTTTACACACATTTAACATGACTGTGTTCATCAAAAGGGGGGAAGTTTGTTCTATATATCCCTCCTCTACATTGTTCAGTTATGCCCTAGTTCGTTTTTGCTTCCTGGCCCAGCATAGTCATGGGAGTTATAAGTGCAGGTTTTACCGTAATTGTTGGACACCAGCTCTGTTTATCCGTTTACCTTGTGCTAGTCTAAACCGCTTAGTCTTCACAACTCTGAAGACCTTCGAACTGCAAGACAACAGAAACCCCTTTGATCATCGTTATCTGACAGCATTTGTTTGTCGTGTTTTTCTCAACGTACTGTTTTAGGTTAGGGATGCTAATTTGAGAAACAACGTGGATAGAAGACCAACATTTTAGCGTAATTACCAGCTTTACTACCACATCCTGAGCTTCCTGCCTTGGTTCCGAAGGATAAACTAGGCCTCTGATTGAAATCTGTGGCGAAAAACCGAAATCAAATTGTCGATGTTGCGGATTTTTATGCTGTAAAAATTAGTTTCTTTTTCACCCTCACCCGTTATTTTATCTCTCTGTGATTTATAAATACTTCGTGGATTTTTCACTTCTTATACTTGCTGTGCAATACTAGAAGTGAAGAAAAAACGCAATTTGTTTGTGAAGTATATCTTATTCAGCCTTGATGATAATTATATTTTATCTAAACACCCGCCTGGAATTGTACTCACACCAACTCCATCACTTACCATGGTTTAACAGTTTGATACCCATCATTTTGATTCTTAAATCTCAAGTCCCTGATTTTACAGAATCTGTTGATAGACGTACACATCGGTAAATATCTTATATGCTTCGACTTGAATAGTGTATTCAGAAACGCTTTGTTACAATACTTCTTTCATGGCAGCTTTCACTCACTCATCACAAATGTTTATTACAAACTGTTATACAGACCAGATTGATTACAAATTTCAGAACACAATAAAATGAAATGTCAATAATCCGTTGATTCAACGCTCTCTACTGTTGTCAGTACAAACAGAAGACAACAACACTTTCTTTTGTATGCACAGAATGGGCCTGGGTTTTCTGATGACAATCGCCTCGATATATCGAAGAAGACGTCAGTTTGTGGTCGTGTATTTGACCCTGAACGCTGTGGCCATTTTACTTTGACAGTGTGTGAACAACAGGTATCGAGCAGTGGCACGGATAACCGGCTTATAAGACTGGACGTTGATTGTGGTGCTGGTTATGGTTGACACAATATTGTTCGGTTACGTAATCTGCCCTTCGACTCAAATCGACATGTCCGCAACTGACGTTCGAGTTAGCCAAACTAGGATACTCTACACTCACATTGATTGAACTGTGCAACGGTCAGTGGATTGGCTAGTGCTTAATCGTCAACTGCTTTTTTTGGTTCGGTTACAAGCATGGTTTCTTCCGAGCACTCTTCGAATAGGCCATAAACCTGTTTTGCGAACACAATCAAAAGTGGACTGACTAATCTGCAAGAAGTGCCAGTGGACAACGGCTATTCTTCTCGGTTTATTATGAAATTCAGTCAATCGACACCACAGAAACAGTAAACCCAGAGGCTAGGTGTCCTTTCGAATCGTCTTACCCCCTGATTGACCAGTTCACGACAGTACTTTCTGATTGGTCTACAAAGAACTTATTCCGATCTAGGTTGTCTTCCGACTGGACGCTTACGTTTAGCTCGTTTGGAATTCAGACTCTTGTCTGTTTTCTTAGACAGGTCGTTCGGAGGGTATTTCCAAGGCCATTCGTTCGCGTAATCTGCGTTCTGCTTCCTTACAGGTCGTTCAAGTGGTGTGCCGTGATCGTTCTTTTTTTTCACGAACCGTAACGTTTAGTAATATAGTAAGGTTTTCAGAAAGCTATCAAACAAGTTTGTAACATTTTACAATCACTTGTTTTTCACAACACTTTTCGCATCTCAGTATATGTGGCCAAATAGTTAGTGTTTCTATCCAGCAAATCCGAAGTCATCTACCAGCATCGATTTGGTTGCTCTAATGTTTAGATGTCTCAGTGAGTTCCAGATGCACCACTGTCTACATCTAGATTGACCCAAAATGAACCCAGCACATTAGCGCAATCAGACAGAGAGTGTAATCGGATGTATTGCATTAACATGCAAATACTGTACGATAGTTCAGACTAAAAATCTTCCAACTGAGTTAATCCAACGAATACACTCACCATACACAACTAAGACACATTTGCATGTGTCAAAATGGGCGTGCACGCTTTCACCAGAATAAAAAGAAGATATATCATTTATCCTCATCAGTCGTAGAAGTAATACATGCAGGCTATATGGATCGGGCAAAACGAGACAAACAGTGAACAGACAAACATACAGTTATGCGTGCAGGAACATGACGAACCGACAATTTGCATCAGATACCAAGGTGTGCACAACGTCAGTTGATAAATTCGGGTTAGTACTGTCTCGTTAAAAACAATTAGTTAGATGTCACGATTATGCAACAGGATTTATATTAAGGGGTTGCTAGATCGAACACTTCGTTAGCAGTAGTTGTAAAGTCATTCGAAACCTAAATATCAAAATTTTTCTAAATAAACCGTAAGATAAATAGCGATAAATAATTTTTACATCATTGCGATTATTTTGATAGATAACACAGAGATTAAAGCCTTGAGTGTGCCAGTGAAATAATGGTTGATTCTTGTAGATGAAGGAAACAAAATTCAATTTACTTTGGATTCGTGTAATTCTGTAGTATAGTATCGGTTCGCCGACACGTAATAGATTCAAGGCGAGGACTACTTTTCAGCGTGCAGTTGCCGTTCGGTTGAAAGACACTACTGTATCCACTACTCTTGACGGTATGCCGCAACACCTTCAAAAACAGATCACAACAGCAGTCATCAAGAAGGCCAGTATCTGGCTTCAGAAACGGTCGGACTGATACAAGAGAAGAATACAGTGCTTGCTGTTTCCGAAATTTACTCAAGCAATGAACCTAACACAATCACGTTCCAGAGTGTTTGTAACTACCTCACCGAATGCCTTCGCAGAATCAAAGACAACTGGTGAAAAAACAAGGTGAGTTGATTCAGATCCCCTCAGATCGTCGACGGTACAAAGAGTTCTACGACTCGCCGAAATCGATTTTTGGTCCAGCCTACTAAACCACCGGTTGACCAGGGTTCTGGCTTTTCTTCCACTCAACTGGAAGACATCATGGAAGTCTGACACAAGCACTTTGGTAGCCTACTAAACTCTCCAACCACTACTGATTGGCAGACCATGAGTAGTTTACCACAGCATAATGTCAAAGTTTCACTTGCTTTCGCTCCAGATTTGGCAGGGATACAGAGACCTATCGGACAACTGCAAAACGGAAATGCTGCAGGTAATGATCGACTGTCAAAGGAACTTTTGATATATATGGCGCACAGTTGTTGGAACTTGCATTGCTCTGGTTGGTGCACCCCATGTGGGGGCAGGGAGCAGTCCATCAAGAGTTTATTGATGCTCTAGTAGTACCTCTGCTTAACGGTAATGATAGTAAGCAGTTTACCAACAACTATCTGAGAGTCAGCCTGTTCTGCTGTATTGGAATAGTGCTAGCAATAATCTTGCTGAGTCGACTGAATGTGGAAGTATTAGGAACCACTGTTCCTGAAGAGCGATGTGGATTTCGGATGAATCACATTACAGTCGGCAAGTGAAAGTGCCGGGAACTTGAACAGTTACTGTACGTCCTCTTTGTGGATTTTACTACGGTGTTTGATTCCATGAACCACGAGGCGTTGTGGACGGTGTTTGGTAGGTTTAGATGGCCAAATAAGATCGCCAATCAAATTAGACTGCTGCATATGGGCATAAAGGTGATGGTGCAATCGTGCGAATTGACCTCTGATGATTCTGACATTGCCACTAGTGTGAAGCAATGTTGTGTCCTAGCACAACTCTATCTGGTTTGTTTGACCCCAATGTTAACGACTGCTCATCAGAACTCGGAGTTTGGTGATGAGTTTGAATACCGCACGGATGGCAGCTTGCTGAATATGTGCAATTTCGGCGCCCGAACATGGCTGTGTACTTCGATGATCTCTACGCTATTGTTTGCTAACGAATGAACACGGTTTTATTGTCTCGACTGATGAAAGTGACTTAGGGATCGAAGCAGCACTGAAGCAAGAAGGTAATACTGTTGAGTTTGGCAGTCTGATATCAACGAACGCTGAGCAAATCTATTCAGCGGCAGAAAAAAGCGGTTGGTCATATTATGGGCTAGTGGTGAGTAGGACAGGGACTTTAACTCTACATACAATGAGTACCGCTCACAGTTGATTGCAACTGTTGTATTCCCGTAGACAAATCAGCCAGCCCGTTTCAGAAAGGAGCACTATATTTGAGTTTCGAACTTGCAAAGAAGTCCTATTCGTGGGGTCACCGTTTGAAGTTCACAGGACACTCACTGTAACGATCTACGTCTGATCGTTGAATTACGCGCAGCCCGAAAACGGATCCCAAAACTGAAAACAAGATTGGATCCAAATATTTCTATGGTACTTTTAAGGAAAATGCATCAATAATTATAATAGGCAAACCTCAATCGCTCACGATGATAGTCTTGTCCAGCAAAATCAATAGTTCCCCAACGCACCCTGTAAGGTCAAAGCTGAAACATCACGCGAGTAGGCGACGTCAAGAGTGACCACTCACGCAGCAGAGGATTAATGACAAATTAGCCTAACAGAACAAAACAAGGTGGGCAAGATACTGAGAATGTCATGTTGGTGATGGAAAGTAGGGAATGTAAACAATGAGAACGAATTTTCTTAGTTCAGTGACCTACAAATTTACAGTTACTGTGTTTTTCCTCTCGAGACGATCGGGCAATCTGGGCATTACTCGCAAATGAGTATGGCCGAGAGTTGACATATGATGATACACTCGTGCCTTATGTGAGGTCAATGACACCGTGGTGAACATGATTGCCTCGTGGAAATGTGGCCAGAGTTTCAATCTCGGCTGTAGCTAGAATATATACTATTGACGAGCTCTAATGAGAGCGAAACTCGAGTCTGGTGATTATTTTCGAAAGGGGCTGACTGACGATATGAGCCTTGGAAAAGTTGAGGTCCTATTTGCTGGACCAACGTTTTCAAGTGGAGACAGTTGGAGTTAACAGTACCGATTCACTGCACGATACTTTACAAGCAACTGATAAGATGGTTGAAACGATCGGATAAATGACTAACCAACTGTTGACGGATAGACAACTCTATGGAGTAATGTATATTATTCCATCTTTTTCCGTGTTTTTATGTACAGTCAACATCAGTTGCTTCGGTACAAATGAACACCACTTATCTGAAAAGATCCGGGCTGACAATACTCTTCTCTTGAGCACGTCTCGTCTCCCTGGTGCATGTATTCAACCTACGTCCGAATTGTTTACACAGAGCTATTCGGTGACTGTGTTTTGAGGTGATTGTTAGTGTTCGTGCTTTTTTTATAGTTTTGATCCCCTATAACTTCCGGAATGTGATGATCCTCTGGAAATGCAGATATTCAGCGGATATTGGTCAGACCAGTGCAGGAATTTTAGTGTGTCAATTGTGGATCAGAACAATACCCGCTAAATCACGTGGATACTTTTGAAGGATTGTCAACAGCCGTCTCATGCGAGTGCCATCAAACTTACGAAATACTGATGCAAGTGGACGTGATTGGCATTTTCCCAATAACCACTCACAGAAACCAGTATACTGTCGTCATGACTGAACACTTCACTTCATGGATCGGAGTAGTCGATCAGTGTGCAAGGGTTGTGATATAACACGTCGTTGCAGATCGTGGAACACCATGAAGCACACTGTCCAATCAAGGCCCGTGCCTCAAAGAGAGGAACTCCGGAACTGTTTGGAGTTCTTAGGGATTACGAAAGTCCGGACAACACCATACCGCCCCTCGAATAAAAGTGATTGACCGAAAGAAACAATCCCACAATCAAAGGAGGGTTGGCGCCAAAATAGCGGAGATGGGGGAGACAGCACTATTGATTCTGTTGGCCAACCATCCTTCGCCACAAGACATATTCATGAAAATACTGTTCGAGCAAATATATGGCCGCAAGCCACGCTTACAAGTTGATCAGGAAATTAAATTGTGGACAAGCTAATAGATAAGTGCGTGTGAATTAGCAGAGGCTCGAAGGGTGACCAATCTGACAGGTGCACAAGAAGCAGTCGACTACAAAGGAATTTGGACGATGCATTGTGTTGGAACTTCAAATGTCAAATAGAGAGACTGGCGAAGTTCGAGTGCAACAGGACCCTGACTAAGGAAGTTCCTGTCAAGGTAGAATGGACCGTGTGGAGTAGTGGAACAAGAACTGAAAACATCAGCGTCGGGTTTAAGTAAACCGTCTATGCAAATGGTGAAATATTACGATCAAAACAGGATACACACCAGTTGTGTCATTGTCAACAAAGCCGGTACGCAGTTCACTGAAAGAACGAGGCAAGCTTGGACAACTTTCGCCACATTTGGAACAATCTTTAAAAAGGAGGAACATGATGACTATAAACTGTTAAGCAGTAATACCCATGAGTAGTCAGACGGAGGGACATATTTAAGTATTAATATGCGTGGGGGGGACACAATAAGAAACATTCAAGTGCACTCCGGCAAGAAATGATCTATTCCAAGCACCAAAATGCCAGTGGAAACTATGGTGTTGGGGAGGACAGTTGTGCGTAAATGAGTGTTTACGTTCGTTGTGTAGTCGAACATCAATGACCTGTATCAGTCTTTTGTATACACAATCCTTGGATCATCTACTATCTTGGCTCAAAACACTAGTGTAGTGAAGATGAGCGACCGTAATATAATACTCATACCACTGCTTTCCAGTAGTAGGACCAGAGCATATATTTTGACATCGTACGAGCCGCAGGAAAAATGCAGGAAGAAACATCAGAGGACAGCATCGCCCATAATGGTCCCTGCTACTTAAAGGAACTGAGCATTGACGTCTGCGGCAGCCGAGATGGTCTGGGGCCGAATACCGCGTGCAAATGAGTGGTCTTGTTTAAGCGTTTAACCCATGTGTTGCTTTGTCGAATAAACAACCCTTGTGCCATCCGCATTCTTGGATCACAACACTGGTATATTTGGTTGACTACGAGCTAATGGATTCACCTGCGACGTACATATTTTCTGTTCTTGTTCGTTCCGTAATCCTTTGTCTCAGAATTTCTCACCAGTTGTTGTACCACCTTGTTTTGATTTTTCCATTCGCTCCCAACGCGCCACATATAATTAAGTCTTGTCTAATTCGCCTGAGGTTGTTGCTGAATTTGTGGATGTGATTTATGGGTACTCGATAATGAATCCTTCCAATGCTGTGCAATCAGTCAGTACTAGCAGGATGACAAGTTCTGTCGGCGACAGTGTTTACAACCTTGTTTCCGACGCCCGGCTAGAATACTGCAATCATTCAGTCTATTCGTCGCGTGACTAAGTTGTTACACAAATAGACTGTCAGCGAACTGGTGTTGAGCCAGTTGTGATTTCAAACTCGCATACGTGATCTCCGCCACAAACTAGCTGTTTCGAAACTAGCCGGTCGTGTACACAATAGCAATTATGCGCCCCAGTATATGGTCCAGGCATAAACGTTTGACAGTCATGACACGCTCCAACAAGACCATAAACATTTGTGGGACCAATTTTCGTCAACATCCTTACGGTTGACCACTTTAGCTAGGCTATTAGTAGATAAGCGTCTATCAATGCGGTCAAGATCCTACAAACCAAGTAGGTCGCGCACTGGACGGATCGATAGGAGTGTCTGCAACTAACATACCCGTTTGGCTTGTGTGTTTTTCATTGTGCTCAGCCTTCTCTCCTTCAGAACGATTAAGTTGTGACGGGAAAATCAAGACGACCACCAATATGTGTGCTGTCTTATTTAACTGACAATGTTCATCGTGACGGATTTCCCATGGATACGGGAACTTGTGTTAGCATTACACCACCAACTACCAAGGACCGTCAACATGTTCATGTTTCAGACAACTTGCAGGCTACAAGTGCGAAAACTAACAATCTCTACGATGAAACGCCGTCGTGCTCAGCCTCGGTCTGAGGCGCTCGCCGGAGTGTGTCATTGCTATTATCAACGTACAAATGCCCATAATCATTGCAGACTTTTGCATACGTTATGCTCTGATCATTGTCGTTAAAAACGAAAAAAATGATTGATTTTACTATTTTATTTAGTGTCTGCAGAAACAAACGCGAATCAGAAATTTCGGCAATGGCGTAACCATACTTGTCATGAGACTAGCGTTCAACATGTTGCTGACGAAATTCTCTTGTCTTCCTGACATGCTGAGACCTTTCGTCGTTAATCGTATCCTTATCAAAGATGATCTGTTAACAACTCGACTTGGTGTACTGGCTGTGGAGAGATTGTTGAGTGCTAAAAATGGGGCTTAGCATCATCCGATCATCGAAGAGTTGACAGTACCCAAACATTCAGTTGTCTGGCTTTCCAGTGGAGATAATCAGCTTTTAGAAGGTGCATTCAGACAAGACCGTTACCCTGTTCGCTTTTGCTTGCCATAGCAAGTCCATATTTTCCAAAGTCGATTTGGTTAATGTGTGACACTAGATCCTCGCAACACCAAGGCATGTTTCCAAGACAGTCATTACAACAGCTTTTGGCTTGTTTGGGGCCATTCACATTTTCCGACCACAGGAATGTCAAATAACCGTTTCCTCAATTCGTCGACCAAGTGTCACCAGGTCTCGACGTCGTTTGCGCCTACACAGTCTGACTGGAACCGACCGTTTGGAACAGACACTCTGGCAGTTTGGGTGCTACAGCATCGTCACTAACGTTGTAAAAAGTCCGTTTGGTGATACTATGTTGCTGAAAAGAATCGCAGTAAAATAGGGTAAACCTGCACTAGATTCAATGGGAAACTTCGCCAATTTCGAAGGCGAGAGACTTACTTCAGCTTATTCACCCTTATTTATGAGGATTTCGTGCAGTGTCCGTCTGATGTGCTGAGGTCAAATAAATCGCCTCCTAACATCTACTTCTGTACCACAGCAAACATTTGTGGTCACTGACGTCTTGCCCAAGGTCACTTTGAGAAGTTTACATCAACTGGCCTCCGTTAACCTACACAAGATAACGTTCCAGGATTGCAACAGTGTCGGAAGTCACCTCGTAAACTTCGAGAGATACGGCTAGCTGACTGCGAACGCACAATCGTATGTGATACGATGACAGTAACTCCTAGTCCACTTGTGACAAGAAGCGTTAGTTCGTAGCACATTCCACTGTACGGTTTATCCTAGGGTTCCATAAATTCAGCTGATTTCAAACCGCTTTTTATTCGGAATCTGAATAAGGATATTTGAAAGCGTGCACAGAATGTCAGCACCACGAAATCACTGGCCACTCTATCACGACACCAAGTAAGTTTTGCAACTGCGACGGACGTATCAGTCATATTCACATCGACATAGTAGGAGCGTTACCGTATTAGAACGATTGGCGACAGGTGGTAATGTGTGTGTGGATCGCCTCATCGAGTAGCTTTTTGCAATCCCCCCCCCCAACCAGGTCAACCCCGGATCCAAATACACAGACAGCCACGCCGGCGTTGGTAGACTGATGGATATCTCTGTAACAATGTTCCAAACACTGTAACCACGAATAGAAACACCTAATTTTGGTCGGCTCTGTTTGAGAATCCGGTCAATTACTTGAGATTAGTTAGAATACAAATACGGGACATCGCCCTTCTACAATCGGTCTAGTAGCACGCTTCCGCCATCAGTTGAATTCCATTTCGAAAGTCCAACACAGTCCCCAAAAATAAACTGACTGACTGCCCATTTTATTACTAGGAATGACGCTGAACGTTAAAGAGAACAATTAACATACTACCTCAG
>JTDE01000658.1:161361-177803 GCA_014338405.1 Paragonimus skrjabini miyazakii
GGAGTCCTAGTCAGCATAGCCCGCCGGATCAAAACAGTACACAAGCCCGACCACCTCGCCAAGGTAGCAGTATAAGTTGGGAGCATAATCTCATAGAAAAGTTGTGAGAAATTAGTATATCTCGACAGGCTCATAGAGTGGTATACAGTACTCGAACAAGGATAACAATAGCAGGAACACTAAAATAATACTCAATGTTAGAGCTACCACGATCTTTTAATGCTTATATCACATAACTGAGGGTAATGCTAAAATGACTGCCGATCACTGAAATAGAACAACTAGTTTTTGGCGTATAAACCAAGCTCCTAAACTCATATTTTCTCGTATATTATATTTAAAAGGCATCAGTATGCCAGTGCGCCTTGAAACATTTAATAAAATGGAAATCAAGTCAATCATGATGACGTAAATCCTTTAAGAACAAAATAGGATTTCTATTGAAATAATAGCGCCTTTGTGTGTAACCGCATTTCGTACGAAAAAAAGCCCAGTCGACTATAGTGATTGAGAAAAACAATACAAACCGAACGCATCTGCACAATACACAAGAGGACGATGTGACCGCGATGAACAACGACAAGAATTATGTAAGATTTTTGAGCTCTAGATAAGTTCACAGTTTGGTACCTGACTCTTTTAACAAAGACGGATTGCAAAATGGTAGAACAGTCAATGTTGAACAATGTTTTATTCGTGGATGACCGATCAGCATTGTAGGGAAGAGTCTTACCCCAATCAATGCATCCATAACTTCTTGGAGACATCTAAAGGTTTATCGTTGCGACATCTAGGATACTCCGCTAATAACCAACGGATCAACGTCTCGACAGACGTCGATATTTGTCTATTCGAAACAAGTTGTCCAAAAGACGGGTTCTTATGTTAGTGATAAAATTCAATGACAGCTGGCTCTTTTGTTGTAGTGTGCTGTACCCAACCCACTGTGTATGAAAGAGAGGAAATAAATGGGATTCACTCTTTCGTTCGTTAACGATGTAGTTTTTGTCGAGTGATGTCATCAAACTAGAAAACGGTTCCATACAGGAACACTGTTTTACGTTGATTCACGACAGCTTGACGGAGCACTCCTCTCCTTTAGGGGTAAATATCTGTTACGTCGTAATCCGTCGATCAGTTTCAAAGGGACACACTGATGCAAAAAAGCGGTTACCTATCTGAGAGGCTTCATATGGGTCAAAGCGGGGAAATATGCAGGCATTTGTTCGTAAAGTTGATAGCTATGTAGAATTTAGTGTGCGATTTGTATGACTGTTAAGTCGCCCCGCTCGGGTAAGGAGAACACGAGTCGTAAGACACAAGTACGAAGTGTATCGATTGGTTCCGTGGTACAGGCATATGAAGGATGAATAACCAAAGACAAGCGATCAATAACTAACTGGCGATTCGGCAAACACTTGTACACGTGATTGGTTAATTTGTTGCATGACTTATCTGGCATAGGTTAGGACGCGTGATTGCGTGGGCGTGTGAGCGCGAGACTGACTGTCCGATTCCGATCCAACAATGACATAAATCTTATAAGTATGCAACGACTTTTCAATGATATTGGCTTTTTTTTAAGTGATCAGTAAAATGTATGGAATACATGTTCTTCCGCACTTTACAACGGAAGATTCACATGTTTTCTTGAAATTAACCAAAGGTAAAAATATCGTCGATTCCGTCAGATAACTCGAAGTTTCAGAAAACAGAAAAAGATAAAACGACAGCAATAGAGGAAATCTTGTGCAAACTACTCTCCCCAAATGAAACAAGCAGACGTTATCGATGCTCCACCGTCCGAGCGCATCAGACCAGCGAAAACAGTCATTCCAAGTCTGTAAGGTGTTTCCAAAATTCATAAGGATGAAGGATCATCAAGATGGATCTTGGACATGTACAACTCGCCATATCATGCTTTAGCACAATAGCTACTGGAGATATAAGAACAGATCAAATAACGACTAACTTATTTTAGCCTAAAGGACACCTTCGATTCTGTAGATTCAATCGAATCAGTGAATATCGGGAACGACGATATGCCCTTGGATGTGACTTCTCTATTCATTAATGTACCATTGCAAGTAGCTGTTGACTATCTCTGCATCTAAATCGAGAACAATCAAGCTGATGTCGGAACTACAAGCAAAAATTGAAAGAACTATTGTTGTTTTGCATTTATGATACTCGACTTCAATTTAATGGGAAGTTATGCAGGTAGAAAGATGTAGTAGCAATTGGTTCGCCATTAGGTCCGTTACTCGCAGATTTATTTGTGATCAAACTTGAAACCGCTAAACTCAATCACAATGTAACAGAATGTGAGTTTTACAAGCGCTACGGGTATGACATATTTTTGTCTTCCACGATAATCCCCAAGTTATGTCAGACGAGTTCAGTAGAGCACACCCAAATATAGAGTTCATCATCGAGTTAGGACATCATGAAAGAATCTCATTCTTAGACGTCGCGTTGCTTTGTCAATCGGAGGGAAGAATTCAATGATTCATTGATAGAAGAGACATAGACAGGTTAACACACATTTTCACGGTTTTGTCTCATTGAAATACAGAAGAAATTTGGTGAGTTTTCTGTTGAACAGAACGCAAAAGATCGGCATATTAGAAACTCTCAAGGAGGAAGTTACCCATATTTGCGAAACTCTCGTTAGAAATGGATATCCTGAAAGATTTGTCAACAATAATTTGAACTCGTCCATACAGCAGAAAAAAGGTCAATTTTCACTTGTCTATGATATAAGAATGAGGTTAATAGTGAAATAACTAGCCGTGGAATTTCAAATGCGATCAAGAGTGCCTACCCTTCAGTAAAAATTATTGTGTCGTTCGACACCTGCCCGGTACTGGTGCCATGCTTTAAGGATAGTTTATCTAAGTTCTTCTCGTCCTTCTGTATCTACTCTCTCACCCATTGTTGTCAAGCTGGTTACATTGGAGAACCACAAGGTGGTTATCGGATAGCATTCGTGAACACCTACCAAAATGGCTTCGCAGGGGGTCGAGAAATCCCACATCCAGCACGATCAACTCGCACTTAATCGACACTGACCACCGAGTAAATTCGGATGAAGCGTTCCAAATCATCTAAAAAAAATAATCAAGCCTGATTCAGGGCTGTCAGAGTCCGAATGTTATCAACGGCCGAGGTTATTGTCATCAGACCTCACAGCCCGGCCTGTGTGCCTAAAAACAATTTTAATAAACCATCGACTTCCCCTGACCAGTCATTCCGCATCTACTTGAAACCCTAGCAGTCGTGAACTACTTGTCGCTGACGAACACGTCTCATGACAGGCTCGTGTGATACTAACACTATGACCTTCATCAAATAGACTGTGATCCGTACCATCTCTGTGATTTCTAATAACCTATTTGACCCGCAATAATTTTTATATACAACTCGCACTCCCCTTATGTAATTGCAAATACCTGATGAAAATGACCGAAAACAGCTGATTGCAAAATTGACTTCTTATGATATTTTATTGTCAAATACCAAACTTCTCCCGACTGACGGTATCCTTGGGTATGATTGTTCCAAACTTAGCGCTCCAGTGGAAATCATGGAAATATATAAATCCACCGAGTATAGAGTAAAGCATCGAAGATTCCCAACACCTCCTGTGTTATGCTAGATCTCCTCCACGGCATCATACAATGTTGAATAACACCACTGCCAATGAACAGTTCCCTTGCATCCTACGCATAAGGAAAGTTCTATGAATATTCTTGTTTTAAACTTACATTCACCCCGATTAGGTTTATCGCGGATTTTCTTACTACTGGCGCAAGTTGTGTCATCAGCAGCTTATCTTCATCACACGGAGCTTGATTGTTAGTCACTCCCATCCTTTAGTTTCCTCAATTTCGTACATGTTAGTGGATTCAGCTCAATAGACCACGAATTCAAAAACAAATGGGCGCTTCACTGTGAGTTTCCCTTCGTTGCTGAGCTCTTTATGAATTACTCGGATGCGATAACTTTACAACTGGCTCAAGATTTGGTACGCGATCAGATCTTATAGAACACAACGCTGTTATCCCTGTCCGGAGGCTAACCATATCACCAGTGTTTGTCGTACACCACTAAGGCAGAGGCAGTCACCTTACTCTACTGTACACTACTGGAGAAGAAGGACTGAGACTTCAGACTAAGAATTGATGGTTGCTTTTTGAGTGCCACCAGTGGTCCTGCCCGCCCCGAAAATGTAACTGTTAGGCTAAGCGAGTCAAATAAATAGAAACGCACGCGTTTGTAGACGAAATTTCTGACGACGAGGAACTAGTAACACAATTTGTTCTCAGAATAAAGCTTTGCAAGTCAAAGGTACGAGCAATTCATGGTGCAAAGTTGGTTCAACATAGCAAGCTCAGCTTACAACATTACTCAGCGTTGCTGTGGATTATGCCATCAGCACAGATGAGGCATGCGTCTTTTGCTGCAGCAACCCGTCTGAATCGGATATCAAACGTTAGTCACCGTCATCTAGTAAATAATCATTTGCGATATACGATGCTACATTTGTTACTGTGATTGAATGCAAAGTGCTCACGGTTTACTTACCGACAGACCAGATGGTAGGTACTCGAAAACAGCCAGTTGCCTTAAGATCCCTTTGAGTTGGATTTCATGAGAATTCACAGGATTATCGTCAGACGAGTGATAATGTGAATTTGACAATATCCTCAGAAGCCTGAATGTTGTAAACTTAGTCTATCAGACAAACATGCAACACCAACCGTCAGCAAGTCAAAAGTTCGTTCATTTGCTACGAAATTATCAATATCGTTCATGAACATTATATCACGATAATGACCTACTGACAATCAGGATAGTTCATCCCCGCTGAAGATATTGTTCAAAACAGAATCCTTGAAAGGTAAGTTGGGTCCTTCATTAGTTAACAGTATTGAATAACCTACCTTTAATACGAGTGGGTGACACTGTGTTGTGCGAAGGTTCAACAGGATATTCAAAGATCGGTAGTCAACTGTCAGAGTAGGATAGCACTATCAACCCTATGAATTTAGCTACATAACGAATCAGTTTTCACAGCCTCAGGTACTAGACAGTGCATGGTGCAAGAGGGCCTTGGTAAGATGTCTTCTGGGGGTTCTTTATATTTGGTAATGCATTACCATAGATATGTTTACTTCCTACGCTGCTGCCAAAACCAGACTACATTGAAATCAGCACTGCTAGTGTCAGGGAAGTTGCCAGTTCCCCGAAAACATTGTGTGACCACAAGTGACAAAGTTCACTTGTGAGTGATCTTTACCTTTGCGCTGCACCGGTCTTCACGATCGACCTACGCCGTCGTGACAACTGTTGTTGTCATCCCGACTACACACCAAGACTGTACTGTCTAGACATTTGTCTGGTCCATTCCCTTTAACCTTGCTTGTTGCTAGTCGCAAACCCTATAAATACGAACGGGTTTGTGATCATGTTGTCTTCGGATTGAGTGACATAAAGTAGCTCTGTCCAGAGGCCAGTCTTTTCTGTGTTCGTTTGTTAGCCTCAAGTGGTTGGGTTGACCGGGAAGATACGTATTAATCGTGTATATTTCGTAGTCAGTCATTCAGAACCGTTGAAGGTCGTTCCGTTATCTACCGTTCCACTAACCGTTATTCCGTTGTCTATTTACGCGCACATAGGCCGTATAGCAAGTTACAACATATTGGCGAACAGGTCTGGTGATTTTCAATTATGGTTGACGAATCCGTTGATTTGAAACGTCTTCTCGTGCAGCAGCTTAAGCTTATCGTGGTGCTTACTGATCGATTACCTACATCAAACTTGGCCCCACCGGCGTCGGCCGGTGGGAGGCAATCAGTTGACGCTGTCACAAGCGGTATCACCGAGCTTCATTACGATGCCCAGGCTGGCGTGACATTTGATGCCCGGTTCAGACGATACGAGGACGAACCGTGGAAAGTCCGTCTCCTCCTACGCAAACTCGGTACCGTTGAGCACGAGAAGTATGTCAACTTTATCCTTCCAAAGAGCCCACGCGGCACTGGTGCCGTTCATGCAGTACATTCTGGCTCATTCACTCACAGCTCGGGCAATGGCACGCGAACACAGAATCTCTCACGACATCCCAGCCCTGGTTCACTTCCCGCAGTACTTGGCTCGCATACTCTGCGCTGATACGCCAAGAAGTCACCTCCGTCCCCGTGCAGGCATTGCGACGCCTGGCATTTTAATCATGACTGTCCTCTCAGACGGCTCCGTTGCTCTTGGTGTGGTCAACTGGGGCACAAAAACGAATTTTGTCAATCCCAGCATATTGACAGTGGTTCCTCTACCTCTAAGTCGCGGTACAACCCAAAGTTCAAATCGAGGCCCAAATCCAAACTGGTTGGCAGATCCTTGAGCCTGCTGAACACTATCCAATTCAACGTTCCCGGTCGACGGAAGTTCGTTTCGGTCATGATAAATGGCTACCCAGTTCGATTGCAGTTGGACACGGTGTCGGATATTACAGTCATTTCAGAGAGTCTATAGAGAACACTTGGTCGACCTCCAATCCGACGGACATCTCAATCCGCCACCAGCGCCTGTGACGGCCTTTTGCAATTGACTGGCCGATTGCAATGTTGCGTCTCATTCCGAGGCACAACTATTAACAGCTCATGCTACATCTCTGGCTCGAATCTCAATTAGCTCGGGCTCCAATGGCTAGAACAACTTGGCCTGCTCGATTTTTCAATTCGAGCAATATGCAACCAAGTGCGGTCTCCTGCCGCACCACGCAATGCGACGACTGAGATCGTCCAACGGTTCGCGCCAATGTTTCAGGAAGGTCTGGGACGCTACTCTCAGAACCAAGCAATCCTGCATCCATCTCCAGGAGCTCAACCCGTCTTCCGTTCGAAAAGACCTGTACCGTACGCAGCTTTGGTACTCATTAACCCAGAGCTCAAACGCCTTGAGGAACAGGGGGTCCTCATTCCTGAGATCGTACCACTGATTTCACCAACAGCGACTGATACTTCCAACACTCTTCGACGACCGTGCAGTCAGCCTAGCCTCATCGAAAGCATTGTGTCCGACAATGGTACCCAATTCGTGCCCGGTCAGTTTGGCGAATTCTGCGGGCGCAACGTCACTGAACACGTTCGATCGCCTCCTAATCATCCGCAGTCCAACGGGCAAGCAAAACGCTTCGCCGACATACACAAACGTGCCCTTCTCAAATCGTGTAGGGAGGGGGCGTCTGATGAAAGCTTACGACAACTCCCAATCGTCTACCGCAGGACTCCTAACAAGTTGCTAAACAGTAAACCATCTCCTGCCCAAGCCCTTATGAATCGTAAACTGCGAACCACGCTGACCTCCATGATCCCGACGAAACAATCAGTACAGAGACAATTTTCTTCAGATGAACACGTCCCGTTATCAGTTCAATCGCCTGTCTACACCCGCGATCATCGATCCGATCACAACCAGTGGACAGAAGGTGTGATAACGAGATGCCGCGGCAAGATGCTTTACGAGGTTTCCGTTGCGGGGGACACTTGGGTCCGCCACTGCAATCAACTCCGGCTACGCCATGCTGTCAACAAGAAAACCCGTGACGACCACAGAAGTATACCGCTAGAGATGACGTTTTCAGTGATACCTTCCGATTAGACGAACGTTAGGGGCAACAACGGATTTGTGTGAACGGATATTAGACCTACTTTGCTTGTCGAGGACTACTGTAGGTCAACTATGTTAGCATTTGCGATGACTTTTAAAGCTGATTGCAACTATTGGTACGTCGAGGTCTGTTGCTGTTTGACGCCCGCCAGTTACTCTAACTTAATACCAAAAACTCTTTGACTTGGTTTTGAATTTTTGTGACTTTTTAAATTGTTATTTTGGCTCCAAATTTTCGCAACTTTTCTCTACATAATGGGATCACCGGTAGGAAGTCCATTGTTGTGACTATCAACCAATTCACACTTGTAGCAGGAACCTTGTTAGTTCATTTTACATGTACCGTACACCATTTTTGTCCTTTTACATTCTATCTGTTATCAACTTCATGCTTTTACTAGTGAAGATTAACTCAAACGAAATTGATCAAATCGACGTAACCGAGCCAACACAAGTCATCAATTACAGAACTAAGTGCCATCAGGCTATCTGTAACAGCCTCATTTACATGTCATCTGTAGGCTATCTGAATTCTATTCATGTGTAGACCATATGGACTTGAATGGAAAGCCAAATATGAGACATGAATTCTGTCTATGTACACCACACACACGCATTCACCGACAACACTCTCATCTCAGTTTGAATGTACCACAGCCACTATTCATGAGCCTCAACGAACACTGTTATCCCATTCAAGCTTCACGTCAACACTGAATACATCTCTCGTAATTGCAAGTGTCCAGAACGAATCACCAGAAATGGTTATTAGAGTAATCCATTGTTTACGTGCTAGTTAGGGGCTAAGACGATGAGGAAAGACTATCGTTTGTGGTGCACTTCGCTTTTAATGGTTACGGGTTGGGTAATCTGGTATCCCCTACCAGTCGCGAACTACATGGACTAAAGTTAATACACACTCGTAGACAATACTTGCCTTGGGGGCACTTCACGCTCGGTTATCAATGCTTGAAGTTGACAGACCAGCCACTTGTAGTTGGCCACTGTAATGACCTATGAAGTATGTACACACAGACAATGGTTGCGCAGTTCATAAGGCATGCCACATGCCCGTAACTCCGTATTTGTCTACAAACGGTTTGGTCAGAGTCATGCGGCTTCTTTGATTGAGTTGAACTCCGTGACTGTCTTGATTGGACAGTTGACTTCTTCTCATTGTTCCCGTCTGTCATTGTTTACCATTTCTATCGTACATTTGCTCCTCTTGTTGCAATACGTTGCTACCGCCTAACTGTACTTAAAATCAAGTATTCACCATGGCCCCACAAAAATTGCATGGGTTTTTGCATGCATTCGGTCCCAGTGAACATCCGTGAATTCGTGCACAACTAATTCCACCATGTCTGATATTCCACCACCGCGCATGCCGCAGATAATACGTTTCTCCTTGCAGCGGCCGATGGTTGGCTACTTCTGATTGTCAAGAACAGCGCTAACAGGTATTTCTATTTTTTAAACAAGCGTTCCTTTAACGTACCAGCTACTCATTATCTAAACGTGCTCCATCGTGAAAAACCCCTTCAATTTAGGATAGAAAACAGAAGTGCGAATACCAAAAACTGAGGTGATCTGATGAGCACGTACAAACCAACAGTAATAGAAATGCATTAGTTCAAAAAACGGTGTCAAATCCAATTCAAGCTATGGTAACATAACCAGCTTTTGCAATGAAGGGATGCGCAATATTTAGAACTAGGGACTTCGGATAGCTCTAGGGATCGCATTTCAATTAGGACCTCAGGCGTATGCAATAAGAAGACCTCAGACTAGTCTAAGCAAACAACTGTTACTAATCGCAGATCATGGATTCACAGAGTTACATGAACATCGCGGAAATCCAAATCTACCAGTAGATGAAAACAATAACACGCGTGATGTCACAAACTATAGTCTGGTTGCTGCCAGTTTCCTCATCAATTTCTCGGAATGACCACCAAATGGGGGTTGCTATCATCGCGCCACTATGTAAACACCTTCGCACTGCTAAGACTAATTCATCTTCATTGGGAAGCGATCATTTTCAGCTCCTCCTCTATAACACCTGTTGGGATCCCCAAGCCTGTTGTCAGAGCGTTAAGAACCTTCAGCAGGATCCGGTGTTGATGCTGTAAACGAAATAGTGTTTATGCGTTCCGTTCTATTACAAACCAGTTAACTCCAACAGTCACTTCGGGAAGTTCTTCATCTACCTGTGATCGAGAAAGGAAGTCGACAACATAGGTGCTACACGCACGCACTTGAATGCTGGGGAAATCATATTCTTGTAGACGCAATGTCAATTGAGTCAACTTGCCTCTTGGATACTTCGCGGTCCTGATTCACTCTGGTGAGTTTCTGACCGTTTCCACGTGAAACTGTCGATCCACTCGGTCAATATGTAGATGCTTATCAACAATTCCTTCTGTTTGAATGCTGTCTCAATGCCACGGTCGGTGGCATCCCTCGCTAAAATGAACGCTCCTCCTGCGCTCAGAATTTTCTCATTTATTCCCTGTTGAACTCGATTGAACGCCTCTGGGAATCGTCAGGTGATTAAAATTTCCTGTTCTTTGAAAAGTTCGTGCGGTGGCGATATTATTTAATGATTATGTTTAATAAACCGCCTATAATACACCGCTTGACGCAAACTTTTTCACCTTGCTCTTAGAGCTCAGAGCCATTCTCCAATTACCATCAGTCTTTTGGAATGACTTGATTTCGCCATGATCAACCGTCTCCGTAACACCATCGATGGCATTCGAATTGTGCTTTACCAGCATTTACCTGAAGTTCAGAGTTATGAATTCGCTGTAAGATAGCGCCTAGATGTTCGGCATGCTTTGATTCCGTATTGTTAAACAGCACAATATCATCGCCATAATATTCAGTCATATGACTTATGGAATAACCAGGCGTCGAAATGTGAACGATGTCCCAGATAAGCCGAACCGCATGCGCTTGAATTGATGCTGTTTATCATCTACCATAAGTGAGGTGTCTCATGATCAGCGCGTTCGACTGGCACCTGCCAGTATCTGGATTGTAAAACCAACACAACTAATCGGAAATAACAGCGGCGGACGGAATCGACACAACTGTGTTCCGCTCCACTCCAATCAGTCCCCGAAAATCCACACAATGATACTTCAAATTAGATTTATTAGTCAGGCGAGTTGTACGGGCCGTCGGTTTCCTAAATAACATCCTCATCCAACATCTACATTTGCCTTTTCACTTCCACTTCGAGATGAACCGGTATTCTGACGGTTCCGTACAATCAAAACGTTCCCATAGCTGACAGTCTGTGTGCAATTCAGTTGCAGGGGTCATACAGATAACCATCACTTATGGACAACTCAGAATATTTCCCTAGCGTAGACTGGAGTAGGGTAACTGTGTAAATGGAGGTCATGGCCGTACTTATTTGGCTGACACTTTCTGTTACTGTCCCATGAATATCAGGGAACTTAATCGACGGCCTCTTGGGCTACAGGTCAATCACGACATTTGTTGCAGTTGAAAAATCGACTCGAATAATTGCATACCAGAGTCTGGAGATATTGAAACGTCCCTCCACCATTTGGCTTCAATTACAGAATGGCGCTTTGGACGTTACAGACCGTTTGACAGGATGATAGACTTAATTGCACATACGAAAGCTCGAAAAATGGAAGCTAGACACCATGGTGAGTGAATGGAGAAAAACACAGGTGCGGGACAGTATCGGATTTGATAAGAGCATTTGTTGGCTACTGTGATGGACGCAGTGACCCTGTTCAATTGTGTATTTAATGCGCCTGGCACTATGTACACGTTGTGAATTGCGATATCTCATTAATGTAAGCTTCTGTTGCAAACCGGCAATTTTAAAATAATCAAAATACAGTTCTTACCATCTTTGTCGTTGCTTACGCTATTGGCGTAGATAATCACCTATTCGTATTTAGAGAACAAGCTTCAACAAACCACACGTTTAAAAGTATTGATGCTATAGCTACAGGCTTTCACTTCTCTGGATGGTGACACTTGAATTCGTCACACGTAATTCGCAAACACAAGTCCAAAGAATTTAATACGAACAACTCTCGGTATCCGTCAGTTCCATCACTACCGTTTGCCAATTGACCAATATGCTGAATGTAACCCACTGTGTGGAACCTAGATTCGACAAAGAGACAAGCACTAACCGGTCGCAGAACACATAAGGTATGTGTACACATCAAGTAGGTAATCAAAAATCACGGATGTAGAGCGGATCACAGCCTGATGAATGAAGAAATGCATGAGTGCCAAACGCGACTGTTACGAGTAGATTCACGCTTGCTTGAGTCTAGCACGGCTTTAGAATAAATGGCTGAAGGAGATAAAACTTTAGTTTTGTAACAATCGCAGAAAATGCAATTTTTTAACAGTTCCGGTGATAATAAGTATTTTTCCGTAGTCATGTTTCTTTTCACATATGTTTACCGACCGCCTGTTGCTGGAGATGTTGGCCTTAACTCGGCACCATTCTATCAGTGTGCAGTGTTCTGCACATGCCAGATTGTATGCTCTTCTGGGCAACTGATTCAGCTATTTGCTTGGTTAACGTTGTTTACGATAGTAGCAAAACCATCAGCTTGAATCGAGGGGTGATTGTTCCTTCGAAAAGCGATTCGGTTCTTCCAGAGTTATACACCAGCGGACTCTCCGCGTTCTTGTTAACCACTGATTATCGCTGATGATCTTAGAGTATGCTAGAATCAAATGACTTTTCTCAACTAATTTGGAAATATACGGCTTGTTATTTTCCTAGTCGTAGACCTCTGATCCACTCTTGTTAGGATTGCACACGGATTGAAAACGAACGATTCTTAGAAACTTCATACAACATAACCCGTCCCAACCATTCCTAAAATTTTACAAGTGCCTCCTTCTGCACAACCGTGATTTTATGGCTCGTTTTTTTGCGTATCAAAGGCTGTCAACCGATGAGTATTCGAATGGGCCCGCTGGTACGTTCGCATTAATCAAACAGTCGGACCGTCCTGTGTTCAAATCGCATTGACAAGTGTTCATTTCCACACAGCCTGTCATCTTTTGTAAGTTGGATGTTACTTGACTGTCAATCGTCTTGACGTCCTATTTCCGTGGATCCATCACTGAATCCGAACTCGCTTGTGCTACGGGTAACTCAAATCATAATGAACGGCTTTAAGATCTGCATCACATTATCCGATGTTGATTCATTATGGATAATTGGTTCAACTTGTTGGATGTCTGCAGATTTTAAATTTTACGCGCTACACAAAAGTTCTAAGCTTCATCGGTTACATTGTGCTCAATCGAGTCTATCTAATCACAACAGTTGTGTAGCAAAGGGTAAAATATTGTCAAATTTCACCCAGGTTGCTCGAATGTTAACAAACGGCCACATTCTATCTTCAGTATTTGTAGCCCCTGTCGGGTAAGATGTCGTTTAATTTTTTGAAAAATGTATAAAAAAATGACAAAAGCCGTCAGCCAGTGCATTTAATGTTGAATCTGTTAGACGATTCACTGCAGGCACTGGGTTGATCTGAGGTATAATAAGTGAACATCACTAACACGTTCAAACACTTGTTCGGAACTTAGGAAACCCTAAGAGTTTAATCGATTCATTGAATCATGCGCATCACTACAGAGAACATCTGCTGGCCAGAGACATATTTGAAGCCACTTTCGGAGTGAATAGCCATTCCATACAACTCTCCTCCCTTAGTGGAGATATTGCGCAGCTTTCCATAGTGTCAACCTCCGCGGTGACCGCGAATCAAAGGAGTGTAGTAGAGATCAAAGCCACAATTGATTCGAATCACATAGGATTGGACAAAAATGGGCTTGGAACAGTTTGTATTAGTTAGCTGGTTCGGATCTGACATGAAAAGAGCATTTACAACTCGTTAAATCTTCAATTATGCACAGGCTAAATATTCACTCACAATTCGTTATCGTTAGTAGCCATTTCCACTCAGTGCAGACCGACTACATGACCACAATTGAGTACCACTTGATCCATCAGTCACCATTCAGCATAAGCCCATCGAGTGAATGTTTGCAGTCAACGTAGAAAAACCAACTCAATCCTTTTAGTTAACTAAGTAGGAGTCCATGTACGGACCGAATTGCGTTGCCGGAGTAGGTACAACACCATTCACTCGCTCGCTCGTGAGTTCCAACGCCCATTACTGTATAACATCCTGGGGCGAACTCTTGACCCATCGTTTCGATTTCCATGGTTCAATCGTTCACCACTTTCGGGTTGTATCAGTGGATTTACCGACCGCGAAGGAACCACACTGAGTGAGTGTAAAAGTCACTAGATGAATGGGCTGGGACTACTGAAGGTAAAACAACCGCTAGTACAGAAAAGTATGCAGCACTTGTAACGACAAATTACGCTAATGAACGAAACCATGATGGTCAATAGCAGTCAATCAATGAGCCGTGATTTTGGAATCCAAACTTGAGGACCTCAACCAATGTACAGATGGAATTCTGTGTTGAATCGAAGACACCAGTGAAAGTTTTAAAAAATACAAGTTTAATAATCTGCGAATCTGAAATCATGACGCATTGACTGATGTTACTTTGCCCGATAAAGTTTCATTACAACAGTCACCGAAACCTTCTAGACCTGATCCAGGAAACCCGACTGATATATCCACAACAGGAAAATTCCCACGGAAAATAAATGAAAGCCTTCCCACAAGGCCCACTCTATTGGAGGTGAAAAGATGGTCGCGCCAGGAAGATGATCACCTGAGTAGCCATTACGGTCACTCATAATGTATGTAGACGCTGTCAAATCAGGAAGAAATATCAGTTTTTATTGTAATACCTATACAAACTGTCTCCTACGCATAATTAGACATTAAGTAGGTGGTTTCCACTTTCCTGATCGATCTTGTATGTTCGCCGCAATTCATGCAGAAAACTGGATACTTTAAGAAACAACTTCGGACTATTCAAGGAAGCTAACCCACGATTCTCTGCAGCAGACACCTTGATAACTAGCCATGTCTTCTGTTAGATCGCCAGAAGATTCGAATTATGCGTTCAGGTAGCCTAGTCTTACGCACGATCTGGGCTGGATATATATATATATATATATATCTTAAAATGGGCAGAGGGCAGAAGATTATACGTAAATATATATACTGTTATCGAACGTGGTTCTACAAATATAATAGTAAACAATTTTAATGTAAAGTAACTTACGACCAGGTTTACAAACGCATACAACAGTGCAGCGGAAGCGTGATAAACCGTACAGTTAATTCCAGCGGTAAAATGTGTAGTGCGTTACTGTTACACAGATAAACAAATGTGGCTCCTTGTGGTAGGAATCAAGATATAAGTAATAAAATCGGATACAGTTCAATTGTTTATGGCTGATATAGAGTTTATGGAAAAGAATTAAATGTTGACATATCAAACGGTTGTGAGTAAGCGCAAGCGTTGCAAACGTACGAGTCATGGTAAATTAGAAGATAAAGGCATACTACTGTAAACATGAGAGTAGAGTAGCGTGAAATGTGAAATTGGGGTTCACATCTTCAAAGTGATTCACTTTCAATGTTCCCGACATTTCCTACTATTCACAAGCTAGGCAGAACTACTTTCGGTGGACGATGCTGATGTTTTTAGAATCGATAGTAATGTGTCAAGTAAGTGAACAAATCTTCTTCTGGTCTGACAACCAGAATTGTTGTCTTGCATGACAGTGACAAGTGATGGACACTTCGATGGCCCAAACTGAAGCGTCCGTTGTGGGTAGGTTTCACCGTGTTTATTTCAGACAAGAAGAAGCAAAAATGCAACCTCATGACATTTACACTGCATTTAAGTATCGGCTTCCGGATTAATAAGGCTTCAGAGTCAATAGTAGGTCACGGGGGGACAAACACAGTCAAAGTCAACATAGGTGAAGTAGCACAAATAATTTACAATGGCATACGTGTGCTAAACTCCAATGGCGTCGGTCAATGCGACAGGCTAATATCAAACACAGAAGAGAACAACCACAATAAATGACTAGGCTGAATTTCAGAACAACTTGTAAACAATCGATGATTTGTTTTATCGGCGATGTTTCGCTTCTGGCGTTGAAGCTTCTGTATCACGAGTGGAACGTTACCACTAAAACAAATTATCGATCGTTCACAAGTTGTTTTTAAATTAAGAATACTCAGTCGGTCTCAAGCATATTCCAACTAACAACAAACTAAATTGTTTACGCTCTCCGTTACTCCTTTACATAAACAAACTTGACCTATCAAAGCACGAGCACCTCATTACATTCACTGGTGAAGATAGCTGGTGACATTTGTGGCTCTGAAACAGTTAAACCACCAGTGAACATGCGGACTGATTCAGTTGCTTCAGTGTACACAGAACATTTGATAAGGTATGAAACGTTTTGTAAATGACCCTGGAAGAATTGTCCACGATGGCACATTTCGATCATATGCGGTCGGATGACATTTACAACAGGCTTTCTCGTATAAGTAAGCAACTATTTCGGTTCACGCTCAATAATAATAACCAAAAACAACAGCTCATAATTTCGTTGTTTTACTAGGGGGCCAGTTGAGATGATCCGGAGCACACAGGTTTGAGTCATCTCATCACACTTTCATGCAGAAGAAAAACTAACGTGATAATGGAGATATATTGCACAGCCTCTTGATGTGCGACTTGTTATTGCCATGTGAAATAGCGCAATTCAAACCTGATGACAGATAAGAATA
>JTDE01000658.1:181699-191931 GCA_014338405.1 Paragonimus skrjabini miyazakii
AACTAACTGTTACATGATCCAATTGTGTCTACGACTGAGAAGCACACAGATGTCTCCAAGTCACTCAGTGCTTCATCCTGTGTTGGAATGCCGTGCTCGAAATATACAGACCGTGGGATGCGCACAGCTGCAACAGTCTTTCGCCATTATCAGTGCGTTGTGCCCGGACACCAAACATACCTCCTAGCCGCTTCTCATCCGGAGAAAAACGACCAAGTTGAGCATTCAAATCGCCCGCTAGTATGATAATGTCTGAGTGTTTAGTTTGCCTCAGAAGGTCAACGAGGGCATCATAGAACGAATCCTTGGTAGCATCCAAACAGCTGTCCGTTCGTTCGCACCTTGGAATAATCAAAGCCAAACACATAATATACCCAAGTGACGATCTGATCCCTTCCTTACAACCCACCCTAATCAACATTCCATTTAGATTGGAAACGGTAGAAGGGAAATGACCACGGTGATAGATCACGTAACACAACACTCTTTTAATTTATTTCTTAAAAGTTGCCGCACGAACCGGATGTTACGTAATTATGAGCATTCAACAATGGTCTTAATAGCACACAAGTGGAGCAATAACAAACAAAAACGAACACATTTCAGACAATTCATTACCCGGTCGATACAGTGATAAGGGGTAGTAAGAAGTAACTAGAATGTCTAATGGGTTAACATGGAAGTCATTACAACCACGCAAAAGGGCACCACCAGGACAAGCTAAAGTCCTTGTAATCACGGTCATGTGTTTATTTCGGTAAAAGAGGAGTGTGAAACATTCGATATGAGGAAGCTTGTATCATCATCTCTATCGTCACAGACGGCAACACATCAGTGGTTCTCATCGATGTTTAACTGTCATACAACCATGAAAAAAGTGAACCCTATACAGAAAGAGAGAAGAAAAAAGACAGAGGGAGAACTAACTACTAAAAATAGCTACGTCTATATTCAAACATACAACATCAGGGTGCCTAAATCTTGCTAACAAACAACCGAGGTGTAAGTGAAAGTAGGGCGTCATCAATAAGACAGCTTACTAACAATTTTTACTACCCTGCGTCAATAAGTTCCCTCACTTCACAGACAGCCTGGACAAACAACGACAACATTCACGCCACTGAGCTCAGTTAGTTGCCATCTCACCTAACGTCTCAAGTCACCGACTCTGTGAATCGCAAGGGCCTCAGCCAGGAGCAGAACTCGACTCACAGTGGCCAACCCCTTCGCGAACGATTTCATTTCCTTACTCCAGTTAATTCACTTCATCCCCCTCGCACCTAACGCCAGCTGACCGCAGCGTAGGCAGAGTGCTTGGTGTGGCAGCCGGCTATCTGGTATCCTTAGTATATGACTGGATAATGTCCGGATAAATGTAAGGATTAAACGAAGGAACTCGTTTGACAATCACTATCAAATACTCGCTTCCTAAACTCTTCAGTTTACTCGTTGGTGCCATCTGATGCAAACGATCGAACGCAGACATCGCTGGTTAAATATCTGGAAACGGTTCACGTCTTTTACCATGAACGGCCACGTTTCGCTGCCGTAAAGTAACACAGCCGCTTTATGTATACGGTCCTTAAACATCAGAGAGAAATCCTTCTGTCGCCAGGAATGTCCTAGATGAGCGATCATCATCACATGCTTGGAGAAACGCGATTCTATTTCATTCCTTACGCCTCCGCCGCCGCCGCTGATGCAGCTGCCGTGGTACACAAACCAGTCAACAACCTCCATGATTTCATTATCTAACAATAAATTTACGTTATCACAACCATCTTCCAGAAGTACCCTGAACTTTGGGATCGCAAAGAACATCATTAAATGCTTAGCACAGTGAAAAATAGATTTCAACATTGCATATGCAATTTAAAATCTGTCAGACAAAAACACCTCGTCATCAGTACATTCAAGATCAGTCGGACTCCCACCACGTAATAGGTCCACGGTAGCACTTTGTGACTGCCACATTATTCCGTCTACAAGAAAAGTAAACAAAAATGATGATATTGGACAGCCTTGAAATAGGCCGTTTCTGCTGCTGAAACTGTTACAATTCACCGTAAGCCCTTACCTGACATGAAGTAATGGAATGAAACGTATGTGTTAGAGTCAGGATAAACCTGGCCCGGAGAACATGATTCCGGTGCAAGAATTCGCATATCTCAACTCGTTAACAATACACTGATCGGCGTCAAATCCAAATAGTTGTTCGTGCGCTCACGCGGTCACAAGGTCAATTATTTTCTATAAACACAGCCCAGTTTCTCATGTAAATTTGCAAAGCGTCTGGTAGCTAAATGAATTGCCTATCCGGAGGCTGATTTGTCCGAGTTTTCTTGGTCCTTGTGGTTCGTCGTTTGGAGATCAATCGGAATGAGTTTGTATTCGTGGTATTTGTTCGCCGTTCGTGTTCGGTAAGATTCGGTTATAACAGTACTTTCACATACTTCGTCAGTTTATCTCTGCGTTTGAGCGACTCTAAAAAACAGACCGATCCACTGTATTAAACGCAACTTCGTAGTCGAGAAATACCGCCCTTTCTGGTCGGCGGTACACATGACGCTGCGCCAGAATTTGCAGGAGAGTAAAAATTCGCGCCCAGGATGAAACATTGCCTCTTCTTATCTAATGTATGCTTCGCGAACTGCAGTGTGTCGACGAGGTATAATGGATGCTCTCTATCGTCTACACAAGTTGAAACAACCGAATCAAGAACTTTATTAACGCTTCCCAACTTTCTTTGAGAAGTATCGTCATGAGATCATCCAGGCCAACAGTACCATCACGTTTGAGAACCGAAATACCATTTCAGACTGCAGCCTTAGTGGGTAGTCCGAAATCTACCGACCGGGGTAAATTTGTGATGGTAACACATTAGAAGCAAGGGGTCAGCAAAATAGACCCTCATGATATCCAATGTTTGTGCAACCCACGCATCCTCGTGCTGCATGCTACAGTACCTGCTTCATGAATGGCCAGTGAGATTTCGGTCCAGTAGCCATTAAAATCTTCGGGGCCTACGTAAGAGATGAGAGAGGCATGAAGCTGAATGGCAAGAGACGGAACTTATCGGCTCAGTGTTACCACGGTCAACTACATCTGTTGTGGGACCTGTAGAGTAATTTTTAAAAACGGAAATCGGAAGGAGCCTGGGAGCTAAGTTTGATAGGACAGTGGGGCAGGGGTCAACAGTAGCACGTTTTCGCCTATCCCTCCTGCTGTATGCAGCAGATAGGGAAACCCGGTTTATACTGCGAGACGGCCGATACAGTATGGAATTGTGTTATGAATACTGACGATTGTATTTGAGCTGCGATAATTCCTGGACGACTAGACCTAGACAGGAGGAGTAGGGTTCTCAACCAAAGCCTTTAGATCAAAAGCTTGTATCGCAAGGCAGCGGGTGGGTAGCAGTGTATCAAAACTAGTACTTCTTCCGAAAGAAGATACCAAGCTTCTTCCAATCCCAGAAGAATGTGGTTTGTCAGATCTCTACCCATTAGCCTGCCTTGTGTGAGTGACTTTGTCAGCGTGTTCGTCACACAATCCAGTTTAGTCCAATAGGTCATCGCCAGGCGTCACATCGCGAGACGGTCCCGTGTGAACAGGAGAGGGATAATGATTGGTGTCACGCCGAATGCTTCGAAATTTTCAACTGGCCTGACAAGAGCAGTGCACCATTCACTAAAAAACTTTATTGGCTTCACCTACAAATCAAAAGAATCCGATATGGTTTTTCGGCGGACCTAGTTTCGACAGGGACAATAAAAATCGGAGAATACAAATAGTGAAAACGTTAAACATGATCGGATTCTTAGGTAATAATCTGGCCAACATAATTTTACTATCATAAAGATCCACAAAACAACTCACGAGAAGCTGGATACCGTAAGAGAGAGAAAAAACATAACAAACGCACCTCGACTGATTTTCGAGCCAATTTGATGTGCTGATCAGAGGTAGAGAATTCCGAAGTCGCCATACGTTTCGAAGTCATAGCTTTCACTGGGCTATTGGAAGAAGCTTCGTTAAGCAGATTCAACCAATCAGATCTCTTGCCAGACTCCTGAACCAACCGCTCCAATTCAATAACATTAGTGGCCTGTTTCCAAGTTTTGTCTGGTCGGGCCTTCGTGAATCGAGGAAATCGGATGGATATGCCCAGGGTCTGATCACCCGATAGGTTGGCTGTGTGTGTACTAGCCCTAGAGAATTCTGCTCCGGTGATTTCCCACACCGGTGCAGCCTAGTTGTAACGTCAGAAATGAGTGGAAAACAGTGAAACAAATCCCCACAAATAGTGAAAGATATAGAGGATATACAAATATCACACTAGATGTTGAAATATGAAGCACAAAATTGTTTGACACATTCGTCCAGTCAGAAATCGATTTACATGCATGTAGATGGGTTTAATCGTGTCAATAATCAATGATACGCCAACTTTTCGATGTCTTTAGCTGGTCGGACAGAACGGGCTAGCATGAACGTAATCAAAAATTGCATCTTAGTACAAGCTAATGGACACCACAATAGATGTTGATGACATGATGAATTCTGCTGCACTTCGAAGTCTTCTCATGATTACATTGTACGTAGGAAAAACACGGGTGAATGGAAATGCTGTAACTCACTTAATGTATAACAAACGAAAATAGCACTGTTCACTAAAGCAGAACACAGGTCGAGCGATTGATGGACACATTAAATGCGTAATTGTAGACAGTCATTCATATGGAAGCATGCGTGGGAAAAATGAGATTCGGCATGCGACATCCCTCTACACCAGATAACATTCAACTAGCTTGCTCTATCGTATACAGAACAATGTAGGAAAAGGAACTAAACTGACTGATTTATTTTTCAAATCTTTACCACACAGATGGGTTGAATTTCATTTTGTTTAAAAAGAAGGATAACGTTGCATCAAACGTTCACAAGGAAATTCAACATTGATGTCCGTTCGAGAGTATTGCAAACACATCCCAGTTTTCAGAATTGTTTGTTTTAACTGAATCATCTAGAGGTGAATTGCACCTGTGTTCCTGTCTATTTTCATGGCACTTTAGTGGAATACAACACTTAAACGTACCCTCCGCCGGACTTTTACCTATCATTTCGGCCAATGTTGTACAATAAGCAAATCGAATTAATCCAGTCTGGTTCCGACTGTGGTTATCTATTGCCTTTTGATACTCTTCTACCGGCACACAGATCGAAGCTGGGTGACAAAGCATCCTTTTTTATGTTGTGAATTCCGGTTGGAAAAGTGCATGTTTTAAATACAGCACCAGCGAAAGTGGTACAATTATCAATTACGGGGAATCGAAAGTATCCAAAGCACGTAAATCTGATAACGTGGCCATGCCGTAGTGTGCCCTGTCGTGTATATTTTAACCACTTACGATGTGTATCAAGCACTACAGAGTCCATCTAGCAATTCACCGGAACAACATGATCAGCGTGTATACTCCAACACGTGTGTTCGGATAGACGGTCGTTCGTAAGCAACTGAAGCAAGAAATTAAGTATCCACAATAGAAAAATTCTACGCAGACAGTATTCACTGTGATTCGTTGTACAAAAATAGATTGTTGAGCGATCACTGGTTAAACATCGAACAGACAAGAGAAAAATTGATCCGCAGCAATATCCTCAAATTAACTTACTTTGGGATCATTGACAACGAAATCAGGTATCAGCGATTTGGCGACATCAAGCCAGGCGGGTACTTCGGACTGTACAACGAACGTGAAAAGAGACCGATTGTGTAAGCTAGTAGATGGCAGAGAGCGCGTGATTTTCAGTTGGGAGTATTCTCGAGTCAGCTGCAGGTCAAATACAGTCAAGCTTTTTCTCAGTTGTATTACATATGTCAACCAGCAGCGCCTTTCAAATCGGAAGCTGAAACCCCAGACAGTTCCATATCAGCAACGGAAACAAAAATTCCACGACGTCACCATATGTGCTAATCAGTGGCCCGGTGTCCGGTTTACATAAAATAAGGTACAGACAAACACATTACTTCGTGAGTTACGTAAAAAAAATATGTACGCTCGGATTCCATCGTATAAAAACGGGAGTGATTTTCGATGTCACTCGTTAGCAGTAAATGTACGCGTCTGCCCCGGAGGTCAGGATGTGGAGGCGGAAAAAAACAGATAGGAAACATCATCAAACGTCCCATATTTCGGTCTGCATCTAGTTGAATGTGAACCAGTTGCTAGAAAGGTGACTCATACACGACACAACGGCTAACATATATCTCAGAGATAACGACACTGATAGTCTACGGTAAGACTACAAGTTCTGGCCCATAAGCCTGGCCAGGTCTGAGCAGCTTAACACTATCCAGTTCAGTATATACGACGTATGAATTCAAACAATTGACGGTTCTAAAACCGAACAGGCCTGACCTCAATGTTTTAGTAATTACTGGTTAGGCTGAAAATATCCAACTAACTACTGCAGCTGAACAAAGTTTAGACCAGTCTGCTTCAGAAATGAAACGAAAATCGAAACTGTCTGATTTGATAAGAGTCATTGTGGAAACAGCACACGGTCCAAAATGAATAAACTATGCACTGAAAAATTCAGGCATATTTAACTGGTCTTAGTAAATCCAGATGGATGACAGTCAAGTTATTGGTAAAAGTCAACTATCCGATAGAAAGGAGTCGAATAGGGTCATCGGGTAGGGGTTAACGCGGAACACTCAGTAGCACAAGTAAACAACAGGGTTATTGAACTGTTTAGAAAAAAATCAGGCAGCGCCATTGCATCGTTAATGATTTGGGCAAGATAATCATCCAGATCACGACGAACAGCGTATAGGTTTCACTCGTGCACAGTCCAGCAACAATGGATTCTCAACAGATGGTACGCACCGTCAAACGGTTCGCGCCTCCACCACAACTAAAATATCGGCGAAAAGAAACGTTAAGTATATGACCCTATTAGTACTGCATTCGTTTGCTCGTCTGCGCCAGTCTGTTCCAATCCGACAACCAACCGTGCTTCATGCTGAATTATTGTCTCAAGTGATTCAACTCCCGTTATAATGGTCCTAGAGACCACACATAAAAGCTCGCTACTTCATGATATAACCGTCTTGTTTTTCATACAATTGACGTCGCGAGTACAAACCGTCAACTCGGATATTCAATCTCCCTTACCATTCCACGACGACAATAGTACTCAGTCTTCTGCTGACGCTCGGACTCAATGGAATATTTCCTTTAGTAATTTTCCCCGACTCATTAGCTATCGATTACTACTCTCAGTGAAGATAACCGGTCGAAATTACTCAGATGTCTTCTGGAACAAGAGCACTAACGATATATTGACGTCTTGGAATTTCAACAAAGCTTTTCTTTATATACAGCTCTTGACGTCCTCGATCATGTCTGAGGTAAACAACGACCGTCATCACTGCTCACAAAAAGTTTCCCAGCTGCGTCACGGGATCGATGAGCTATTAAATAATATCGTTGGGAAAAACTAGTCCGTAGGATATTGTGACTAAACGTCTACTAGTCGAGAGAAAACTGAGAGTCAAATGTTGAAACAGTGACTAGTCACCAGTCACTGATGGCCGTACCCGGAAAGTGCTTTGTGAGAGGAGGTTTTCGAGGTTATCCCGGATCGAGCCGGTAAATAAGCTACAACGAATATGAAAATTAACACCCAATCGAAAGTAGTCAGTCAACACTCTGCACTATCTCGTCAGCCTGTAATATTGCTGATGATATATCAGCAAGGATTGCAAAGGCACGAGCTGCCTTTGTCAAACTGCGTCATTTGTGGCGTCGAAAAGACGTCCGGTTGTCCCTGAAAGGAAGGGTATATAATGCCTGTGTGCGTTCCATTTTGCTCTATGGTTCGGAAACGTAGCCTGTTCACAAAGATGTTAACAGGCTTGCTGTGTTTGACCATCGTTGTCTCTGCGAATTGGCCCGTGGACTGATCGCGTGAGCAATGTGGCAGTTCGCCGGCGCGTATTCCGGAACATTCGGGATCCGCAATCGATTGGTAAATTAATCACGGTACACAGTTTGCGATGGTTGGGTCACGTACTCCGTATGTCATCTAATCGTTTACCGTACCGGGCATTATATGCTGAGACCACCAACGGTTGGGTCAAACCGCGTGGTGGTCAAGCAACAACGTGGTCACAAAATATGAAGAACTTGACTTCTCCATTGAGCAAAGTGGGTAGGTGTCGCCTGCCTGGATGGGGTCCTCGTGATCACTGAAATCGCTGGTTAGAGACGCTATCCGAGATGACGATGTGTCGCAGTCAATGGCGTACCAGTATCCATACCATTTTTAGTTCTTCCGCTCAATCTTCTTTTAATAATTTTCAACCTTCTTAGTAACCTTTTCTTCTAGGATATTCCACGTCATTGTTGAGGTGAGCGGAAGCTCGAGCCACAGTGCCTTTTGGTCAGGCTCATGGCTGTTATGATGATGATGATGATCAGTCGAAAGTTCGAAATTGTAAATAAGGTATTCTACCGTTGATGCGATACAAGCAAATTTGGATTCCTGATCACTCTGTCAAATAAGGCGGTACGTTCGTTGTTGCCACTCTCCACTTAGAACACATGATGAACACGACTGAGTCCGTGGTAATGCAGACAGTGCAATCGACAATCCGTCGACGTTTTTACAATCCGTTTCGCGTCAAGAGTCTCAACTCAAATGATTTCTGAACAAATACCCCCAACACGCATTTCAACGTTCCGTCGTGTTTCACGAGAAGAATTATAACGCTCCTCTCTTCATGAAATTAGATGACTGTTCCTCATCACTTTAAGGGTAGCGTTTTCCACGTCATACTGTTTGTGGATTTATTAGCAAAAACCCAACATTGCGATTTTCTAAAACTTACATTGCTGTCTAAGTTACTAATGACAATAACACATCCTTGAATGCATCAGATGTAATGAGTGACTTCGAAATTAATCCATCGGTTCAGAAGGTGCTCAACTCGTTGGGGGGGGGTCGTGAAAAATTGTCTGAATTGTTCACTAGTTACATTTCATGCGGCAAATATCAAACATATCTGTAGCAGGATACCAGGCCACTTTCTATCACTCAACTATTTCTAACTCCTTTGGCGCAATGGGAAACTGTAGTAAATGCAATTAATACTGTTGCAGACGATTCGATACAAATCGACGATCACAGCAAAACAAAATGTTCTTCAAGAATAAATTACCTGAAGTGTGCATAGCTTACTTACTGTGCAAATGTATGTTTTGGTATTGACATCGCCGTCGAAAATGATTCGCGCTGCCAGATCTTGTAAAGACCAGGCAGGAAACAGCCGACGACTGAGCGCCCGTCAAACCCACACAGCTTATGGTCCGTCTACGTCAAAAACACCGAGGCGATACGGAGTTGTCGTGTTGCAGCAGTCTGACCGACTGCGCTGGTCAATAGAAGATCACGTGCTTAACACAGATCGACACAACACACTTCAAGCGAAGAGGATGATGTGCGTAGCCTACATTCGTCTGCAGTTTTGTACTTGCCCGTACTATTCAACCATTCTACCTTGTTTCTTAACGCTCTATCCTTCTCAAACTCGACACCTACCGACTTGGCCTTAATGGTTACATGCATGACCTCTGTCTTATGATACGATGCTTTTACGTAATCGTCATGCTCCTAATAAGATAGAATCAAGTGTGTGAGAACGCAAAAGTAACAACAACTAACTTTAGTGATCCGCTTGACTTTCAGAGTCTTCTGTAAGTTGTGTAGCATTTCATCAGTGAAGCCGTTTCCACATTTGGTTACCGTAACAAACTGCTTCTTGGCCGGATCATAAGCTCCCATTAGGAAAACAGACATGAGGCCAGCTTTGAGAAAGTTTCGGGGGGGGGGGGGAGATGAGATGCAGAAGAAAATTAACATACCAACCAACACAACGAACCTTAACAGAAGACAAGGATAGGAAAGAACTATGACCCTGTGAACCGAAGTGTGCGCAAAAACAAGCTTAAAAACTTGTGTGGAGTTGAGGCGAGGTACACATTTGGTGAATACTATAGAAAAGGTCAGTGAAAGCCTGTGAGATCAGTACAAAGATGCTCGAACGAGTGACGTGAATAAGGCAAATATTAGGTGCTACAAATCCAGTGAACACAAGTAACGGTGGAGCTTACACGGCGACACAAAACAGTTTTGTAGGATGAAGGAGAATAACGAAAGACCTC
>JTDE01000659.1:16540-58620 GCA_014338405.1 Paragonimus skrjabini miyazakii
GAAGGTGGTTTTTAATTATTGGCCAGTTAAAACAAACAGATTTGAGGTCATGACGCAGATTTCGACGATTTCAATTTCTGCATCAGCTACCGAGCCATTAAAACGATTTATTCCAGGAAAATAATTTTCCCGAACACGATAGCTCGGGAACTCACGTTCTACGACTAGCATTCATGGTTGAGGAAGATAACCAACCAGAGGTTGAGGTCAGCGGACAGGGAATATCAGACTACTTCTGACTGGTGGTTTAATTCCAGACAGTATGACAGCCCTATATATGGATAGGGACACGATGTGAATCGAAGCTCCTTCAGTGTTCTTGTTATGCCAATACATGTTGGTGTTGACTTGGTTTTTCCTCTTTTGTGAGGCAGACCTTAATGTGCCTTGATTGCGGACACTAGATATTGTGTGTGCTGTCGCCTGTAGCCAAATCATTAGATTATCGCACTCATTCAGAATTTTACCGGCAACCGAATAAAGACACCTCACCATTGGTTGCGTCGCTTTGGGCATGAAATGTACTTTTGCTGACCGTTGATCTAGAAGAACTGTGCACTTCACTGTTTGCTCTTAGGTTAACGCGAAGCAGATGCCAGGCTATATTTCGGTGCTTGTATACTTCACTACTCACCCTAGTAGTGCATCCCATATGATCCCCTGGGTGGACCTTGGGGGTCTCTCGGGAGGGTTTCGGTGGGCAAAAATGGGGTGTGACGTAGGTACCCGAGGGGGACCAAGGGTGCAGAATGGGGTCTGGTCTTAAAGACGCTCTACCGCGCAAAAGCTCACCTGCGCACCCAATTTTGTTCTTTTCTGAACCACTGCGTATTATTCTTCCTGTTAATCTTTATTTATTGATCCACCGCATCCATGCTGTTCCCCAGTCTGCCGGGAGACCCGCCAATGCAAGAATACAAGCGACAATGAACTGAACGTTGTGAATGCGTGCACGTTTATTGTTTATCCTTACAAACGCACAACACGGCGGTTCGTATCAGCACACTGGTTTCTTTAATGACAGTGCAAATCAGGCCTTCGCTCAATGGACTTTATTGTCTGCTTGGAGTACGTATCTTCTAAGAGTACGTGCATAATAACGGACTGAATACTATAAATGAGGTCTTCAGTGAAGCAACGTAACATGATATCGCTGTTTATGTCGATAAGATCCATAAGGAAAAGTTGCAGATATTGCGCTACAAGCGATAACTAATGTTTGGGAGGCAACTTACGGTTGATTTACCACACTAGATATAAGAAAGTTGAAATATTAATGCAGTTTGCAGACGGAAGCACACGGTTACAGGTAGTAATCCGTCTTATCTGACTTGCGGACTTGTAGGTTAGGTACACATACTCCAGTGATCTGAAATGTAAGATGGAAAGAAATTTAATGAAAGTTAACATGTCGATCCACATTATTTTGTACCACAGGTGCCAATCCGCATGCTGTCAAGCTGCCAAATCTATTGTAACAATTAGCTTGCACCATACAAATGTGAAAGTATTTCTTCAAGTATATACACATAAACACATACATATGTTTCACTTATGCATGTATGTAACAAAAACAGTCAAATGACATCGGTTTACTTTCCAAGGTTCCGTCTACCTGCGCGGTATCGTGCGTTATGAAACCACCTTTCAAGCTACTATCCGACTTCCATCTCCGTCACTCCGGCAAAACGGGATTTACATAACGCGCCCAAAAATGATTACCAAAATTGAAAACAGTGTTGTTGCCTGTAATAGCCCTCATTAGTTTAAGTTTGCTGGCCTGATGTTTCCCGGGTATACCATTTCAATTCAGTTGCTTGATGGAAGTCACACTGAACATCGACGGTAGTACTCGACGTAAGAGATCATGAAGGCCGGTACGCCCTATTCGAACCAACTGGGATACAACAGCATCATAGCACTGCTCATCTTTCAGCTGTTGTTCACACGAAATGAGCTCGCCGGCTGAAGTTATTGTTCTGAAATCAATGTATACATCGTGCATGGCCATTGTGGCTGTTTGACATTCCGTTGAATGTACTCTTTCGGCCAATGTCTGAACGGTCGTTTCAGCTCATATGAAACATTTCTCCAACGCGACCATAGAACCTGCACATGAAGTGGCGAATCAATAGTGAATCATACCAGAACTTCGGTCAATTGCTAAAAGTCATGCAACTTCATTGTTAAATGCTCACGTACCATTGAGTGGGGCAAAATACACAGCCGAGTCAATAGTCATTTGCCTTAGAGAATTGTAAAATGTTGAGAATAGACATCACACAACGAAGTGTGCGTCATCGGTGTTGAAGCTAGATGCTTCAGCAGTGATTCTGCTTATTGAATCGTTCGCTAACGATTCAAGTTCATAACGAGTTATGTGTAATCTGATGATCCAGAAATGCTATCCTGAATATTCAGTGGCATAGAAGATAATCGGTTTATGAGAAGGCGCTCGTGAAAACCGGATTTAATACGGTACCAATTGAAGCAGTGCACATGAAGACTGAATATCTCGTCTCGAATGTGAAAAATCCTCAGAAATTGAATAAAGAGTGTGCCTGTACAACAAATTTGACAATTAGGCACCGCTCAGTAATGAGGGACGACAAACGGAATCAAGCTCACTCAAACAAATGGTCATTGGTTGGGTCGGAGCAAAATGATTGTTCGCGCATCGAGAAATGGCAAGAATTACAAGCTACTCAAAAAAATATGAAAGAAGAATGTTTTATTTTGGCAAGCAGAAGTGTGCAGGGCTCAAACTGAATAATAGTAAGGGAAACGGTTACAGTAGCTGGTGTAAGAACAAAAATGGTTAATAATGTTTATTCTCAGGGAATATAATGAAACATAGGGCCGCCCTTCAACATAAATCAAACAAAGCACAGCAATCTCAAAATGATGCAACAGACCATGGTAAAATCAACACGGGGCCCCTTCGTGATGAGAAATAACATCGCTTACCTGAAGGTCGCGCGAAGCCTTTGAACATTTAGGTGTACTCTGTAAGTAGTGCAACACTACTGTGAACTCTATCCACAGTACATTACTTATTGGAATTCTCAACTCACGAATCAGGAAATACATCAGTTCGTTCAACAGAACAGCTGCCGTGTGCTCCATCCTTGGTATCGTAACTGCCTTCTCTGGGATCACTCCAAATTCACCGATCAGAAAGCCGAATTGAATAACACTGGTCGGGACAACCACCCTTATATAGCCCATTGCTCCGTAACCTACTTCAGACGCATCCAAAACATATGCAATTTGAAAAGGTTTGTCGAGGAAAGTCCATGAACCATGCATTTGGGTAATATCACTGTGACTACGGATTCGACATCGTTCAGCCAACCTTCACAGCGTACCTAATCATACTCTTTTATATCGGGGTCTCAACTGATGTCTTGGTGACAAATGTCTTGAAGCAACCTGCGAGCCGGCAATAACAATAATGCCACTGTTCCGGAGGGATCGTATAACGGAGCCACACAACTTAATATTCCACTTTTCGTGTAACTGGTGTGAGGGAGGTCGATCTGAAACCGGAAACAGTCGTCCGCCACATGCCACCACACGCCCAGAGCTCGTTGGTATTCACAGCTATGGAGTTCAACGTCCCTGGTGCCAACAAGTTTTTCTTCATTGGGTAAATGTTTAACAGCCTCATTACAATTAGAAAACCACTTGGTAAGTCCAAACCCACACAGCCGCAGCATCGTTCGAAGTTCATCTACCACAGCCTCGGCCTCGGATATTGGGTCGCATGACACTAGACAGTTATCCACGTAGAACTTCTCTTTCACTACGATAAACATCCTTGATAGAAATTACTGCTGAATATTCACAGCTAATTTTTATAGTGTGAAACTAGCACACAATGGCGAAGATGTTGCTCCAAAGGGGTGGGCATTCAGCTCGTCGGTATTCTGCGGTTCTTCAAACGAATCCGAACTTCACCACAGAAAACTTAATGCACCCCGATCACGACATGGCACTCTCACTTGCAGGAACGTCTCATCAATGTCAACGGAGACTGCCACCGAGTACTTGAGAAAACACAAAAGTGCTCCTAACAAACTGTTATTCAAATCTGATCCTTGGAGTAAAGGTTTGTTGAGGGACGCATCTCGGTGCTCAGCCGCAACATCAGAGATTACGCGTATCTTACAGCTTTATTTGGGTTAAGTACAGAATGGGGTGACAAGAACCATATCCCTGTTGTAATTGTAGCACTCTCACTTATGTATCCCTTCCTGATATGCCCCAGTATCAAGACTTAATAGCCAGCGTTTAGCTTTGTTTCTCAAATCAACCTTCGCTTTTTAGTGCGTACGTGCACTAAATTAACGTTCCCTTAAGGATACGCAATAATACCAGACGCGAAATAAAAATACAGGTAATTGTGGAGACCGCAAATACATTATACGATAGTTACAGATGGTCTGGAACAGCGCTAAACGACACCGATACGCGAAGTAGCTGGGGAGACTGAGGATTCGACCGTCGAGCGCGCGAGCAAGCCGGAAGAAAGTGTATGGCGTCCTTGACGCGCATAGGCCGACAAGCATACAAACAAACAAGCGCGATCGCATGCGTCAAGCGGACGGCAAGCAAAGATCCTTAAGGTTCTATGTACAATGTGAGCTAAGATTTTAGGAAGGATTTTACACATCGTACAGCAGACAGACCGGGGTATCCCCAGGTCACTACAGCTTCAATGCAGTAAGGCGTTTCTCGGTCAACTCTTTATTGTTGTGCACTACTCAACTATGTTGTCTCCATCGCATACCTGTCTCGTAGTTATCGCTTTCAAATATTACACTACTTTCAGTCATAGTCAATGCTTGTTTGTTCTCCACAGAAAGCTCTTTGTCTCTCTTTGCCTCTCTTTGTCTGAAGTGCCTATGAATGTTCGGGGGTCTTTCTGTAATTCAGAGTGATAATACTTCATAGATTTCAGTATCATTTCCGGCCTTCCAGGGGTATATTCCGTCGTGAGAACCAGCTAACAATGTTCTGTGGCACTATACATTCGAGGGGATTACAAAGGAACATCATGGTTCCACAGGGAAACTTTAAAACATTGATTCACCCATTATCTTTAAGTGGTTCATTTTCCGCTACTGCATAACTTAGCTCGGTGGAGTACAAATCGGATGCATCCGTAATGTTTGATTCCACCAATCTTAGCAGTGGCCCTTCACGAATACCTAATTCGCATTTTGGAATAGATTCAAAAAACCGGACATCAGACCGGAAGGTGCAGTTTTCCGTTCAGCCGAATATGGACAGCCATTCTTGTAATCCCACCTTGATGCTTTTCCACATCCAAAGTACTTATTCAGCTGCATGAACATCCTGCACTTTCCGTAAATAATTGACGCCAAACGGCTATCTTTGATCTGTTGTTCAACATAATTAATACTGCGTGATAACACGATGACACCAAAAAATATACCACGACAGCCCACCGGTATTTGAAGTCAGACCACACTGAGCATTAGCATTTCTGAAAAAGTGATGCATTAAAACTAAACGAGAAAATCAAACATAGTAACATGTAGGCACTACCTTCAACAAAAGCAGAAAAGAAGTTGCAAGAACAGTACAGCATCCGATTATGTCATACAGTCATCGTGAAAAACCCACTTCCATACGAAGCCACAGTTTAACCCCAAATCGCCTCATTTAGTACTGTTTAAAATGGGGCTGTGCTCCGTTTGGGTAAATGCACGACCTTCTCAAATGCAATCAAGGCCGTACCTACTCACAGGTTCATTCAGCTTGAGAGGCTCAGGACCGTTAGACCCTTATTTATAAATATTACAAAACTGGCATATCCAGGGTTAGTGTAAACGGTGAATAGAGCTTAGCTATCATGCGGGCTAACATTGAGTCAAAATTTTAAAACTTTCACGGTTTTAGTATATACATCTCGTTTCCAGGTGAATGTTATGACCACCATACCATATAATATTTACCTGTGACGCCATTGCTTTTCCATGGATTGTCACAGAACGAAGTCAAACAGTAAAGTATTCGTCGGTCATGTTGTACACGGTTATTATCAATATATCGATAGCTTTATCTATTGACCAACTTGTGAACTTTAGCCATTTCACAATCGTTCCGGGTCACCAGATTACCGCTTTTTTGATAACGCTGTTGACAGACATTCCAAATATTAAAACAGATTTATGTGATTGGGAAAGCAGGAGTTTACAATTTTCCAGAATATCTGTTAACGTGCTGGTAAATATACTACAAAATGCCACGCTAAGATTCACAAGTATAGATAAAACCGGTCGTTGCTGGAAAACGCACGCCCGTCATTGATTGCTCTTTCGGATAGTTTCCAGCGTGGCGTTGTAGACAATACAATGACCAGGCGACGTTTTTGAATCGAATCTTACACAGCATATAAATGAGTTTCCTAGTATTGTGCATATCCACTTTTATTGTGAACCACAGCCTTCTTTGTGAAGGTACTTTTCCTCTTTGCGATATTTCACATTTGTGGAATCTCAAGTGGCAATGGACTGATGGAGTGCCGATGCAGGTGAGAAACTGGGTAAAGCAATTAAGTGATTAAAACATAGGTTCAAGGCGAAAGGTCCAAGGTGATCGGATCCAGCCGGTCCGTCTTTCTCGGTACCAAGCGGGCGTCTGTTGTTCGAAAAAGCAATCCCATATACTGATTTATTTGGTCCGAGCTGTAAGGACCCGTTTTCTTGCACCAGGTTAAAATACAACTCTGAAGACTGTAATTGGACGGAGCTATCGTTGTTACCAAAGTGAACAAGGGCAAAGACACTCTCGTCGTGGATACAACAGACTACGAAGCAGAAGTAGAAGAGTGTCCATGAGGGCGATCAGTTATAAAGTTACAAACAAAGCTGCAATCCTGGTCGTGAATGGGAATAAATATGTAGCAAGCAAGTATTTGTGTATGGCAAAAGACGGCTTAGGACAGGCAAAATGGTCACCTTTCCAATCTAAATCCACCTCAACCCAACGTTCTTATGGATTGCCAAATAATACATAAAGCCCATGCATCTCTCATACCTACTGTTTATGGGAATGGTCCATTGCATAAGAACCTGCTACGTATTTGGCAGGAATTCTATGGCCCTCAACGGAGGGCTTTGGCCGCTTTAGCAAGGATCATTATAATTCTGTAAACAGGAATGGTTTTTCTTCTGTCGAGCACGATGTAGTACGCGCTCGTCTCGGTGTCGCCACTGTTCACTAATTTACCTAAGGCAACATCAGAAACAGCAAGACAATTTTCAGTAGGTGCACTACTTTCGAAGGAATATCAAACTTGACTACTCGCCAGGTGTTGACTTTGTTAAGGTCTGTTGCGTCATTTTTGAGATTGCTGTGCTTTGTCTGATTAGTGTTGACAGGTAGCCCTATGTTTTACTTACCTTAAAAATAGACTATATTAATCGTAATTATTCTTTCACTGGCTGCTGCAACTGGTTCCCTTACTCCTGTTCGGTTTAAGCTGTGTAAATTTTCAAACGTCAAAATTAGACACCATTCTTCTATATATATTTTTTTGCGTGGCCCATAAATCTTATCACTCCTCGATGCGCAAGCAGTCATGGCACGCCTACCTAACCAATGGCCGTTTGTTTGAGGGAGCTCAACTCCGTCTTATCGTCCTCCATTACTGAGCAGTGCCCAGTAGTCAGATTTGTTGTTAGGGCAAATTTTTCGTTACATTTCTGAGAATGTTTGACAGTTTAGTTGAGAGATTTCCCTTTCAAATACATTGATTTAGTTTGTACCGTATTAAATCCAGTTTTTATGAAGGCCTTCTCACTGAAATTTTCAAGATAGTTTATCTTCTCCGTTGTTGAATACTGAGTAGGGCGGTTGTTAGATTACGTATAACTCGGTGCGAAATTGAATTGCTAGCGATACTGAACACTGACTTTGCTATCAATATACTGCGATATTAACTATTTTGTTCACAATTCAAAACAAAATACATTCCAAAACAATGATTAGCTTGAGACCTCCGGTATCTCTTGCTTTAGCAGAACTTCATATTTGAAAATTCGAGCACACTGCATTAAATCTGTGTATACGTCCACCGAATGTTTGGTGGTTCTACACGGAGGATACTTTCTGACTGCCAAACGAGGTCGGAGAGAAACATGTTCACAATACATAGACAATCAGGTCAACAGTGGAACTAGAATCTCGTACAGACCAGCTGCCAGTTTTCGACGGATCCTCAGAATCATCGTTCACCATAAACCATCTAATATTCCAGTCCACGAATTTCTACATTCGAAACTGGTTTATAGTAGCGCTGGGAATTCAGTGTTCCATATGTACCTGTTCCTATGCGCAGTTGCGTTAGACAAAAAGACGACAAAGAAAGAAACTGTGATTGTTTTATTAAGTAAGGAATACGCTAGGCAATATCCTATATGATATATAAGGCACGCAACTAGCCTATTACCAAAGACATCAGGAAAATGGAAAAGCATTGCCATAATCACATTCAAAGAAAGGACATCAGAGGGTCTGCGTAAAAGAGTAAGCATCGGGACAGCATTTTTGAAGACAGATGACACTGAGTTAGACATTGGATCATCCAAAGAATCCCTTTTCTGTTGAGAGGGCTAAATACTGTGTATATGAGGTGAATTTTGAAGGTTACTCACATTTTTATATTGCAGAAACTACACGAAACTTCGGAAGAGAGAGAACAGTCATCAAAGGGGCGTTAGAAAAATACCCCGAGTTAAAGTGGGCTTGCAGGCCATGGTCAAATGTTTCACGACCGCTGTTGCTGTAACTAGACGTAGGTTACTAGCTATACAGGAAGACTTGGTCACGGAAGTCATAAAAGTGAGGGCCAAAGGAACTGTAACTAGATTTGGTGGCGCTGATATCTTTGGCACACGGTGGCCAGTCCCGAACCGATCGGTCCTACTCGCGTTGACGTCAGGATGAGACGACAATCTTAACACATCATGATAACAAATCGCGCAGCTACTTTCTTCAAAAGCAACTGACCCTTTGACGGGCCTATACAACGGACTGTACCGACCTACCTTCTGTCCAGTCGTTCATGTGTACCCGATCCGCTATTATTAGCGATCGGAACCTCATATATGCTTACGTATGCTTGGCCATTAGCTTGTTGCCTCCTTACACCGTTTGGTTGCTTACGTCAAAATATTTCAAATATCCCGAAATGTGGTACTGGTTCATCTGGCCTGAATAACCTTTGATGCCACGATCAGAGCGTCATTGATAACGAAAAATACATATCGTTCACAGACGGTTTCAAAATTCTGGTTTGTCGTAGTCTAATTTTAATATGACCACCATGGTACCGAAACTCAGACCACTCAATTTTACTTCTCAACAGCCCTACTGTGGTGTGGTGAAGTTATGCAGCGGACAATACTGAATCGTTTCCTGAACCTGGTTCGTATGATTGGTTGAAAACTGCCATTTTAGCATCACTGTCCTCAGAGGTAGATAGGTCACTGTGCTTACTTTAAGATACATAAGGGCCTTGAAAACTCTCGAAGCTTCTTCACGATGTGCATCGTACATGAACACTGAACGATTATTTCATGCGCCACACTTTGACTGAAAGACTTCCATCAGATGTACAAATTCGTCTGATACTATCTGAAGAGTTGTACAGTAGGAAAATAACACATGTGATGGAATCCACCATGCAGTATCCAGCCTCGTTTGTGACCAACATCATGTTCTCCAAGTAGAATCAAGTGGCGGAAAAATGTGATCTATCAAAAATATTGGGCCGTGCTCCCAGTGTAGTGAAGATGAGCGACCGCACTATACTGCTCACACGACTGTTATTCAGTAGTAGGACCAGAATATATGCTTCGACATCAAAAAATGCTAGGAGAAACATCGGAGTGCAGCATCACCCAAAATGGTCCTTGCTATGTAAAGGAACTGAGCATTGGTTTCTGTGGCAACCGAGACGGGCCGGGTCGAGTGCTGTATGCAAATGAGTAGTTTTGTTTGTGGTCCTGTTCAAACGCTTATCTCATGTGTTGCGTTGTTGAATAAATAACCCTTGTACCTTCCGCGTTCTCGGCTCACAACACTAGTACCACCACAAATGTCATTGTTACCAAAATTGCAATAGCCGCGATCGGAATGGAATAAATGAAACATCTGACCCACTTGTTCACCATGTTTACAGAATTTCTGCTGACTTCAGAGTCGTCATACTTATCGTCTGAATTACGTCTGTTGAATTACTCACCAAACAAACCTGATCTTTCTTACCTCAAGTGTTTACCAAGCCGTCCTGTGTTAGCAGAACTGTAACGTATATCGTAAGGAGTCAATTTTGAAAGGTTGACACTCCTATCCCCCACTGGTTCCAGGTACGCCTCCAACTGCAAAGGTCAACACTTTGCATCTTTGACAAACGAAGACTCCACATCTCACAACATCACTGTCACCGATCAAACATGAGTCGACTTAAACCTTGTACCAAACACTTCTTCTGGAAGTTTGGAGGCTCAGCAACAATAGTCATATTCAATGGCAACCCAATGGCAGTTCCGAGTCACCTCAGACGGTCCGATGGTACCCAAGACAATATGACTGTCGTGTTTCACATCATAGAACAGTAAGTAAGAACAGTAAGTTCTGACCTTTCCTTCAGAATTTGAACGATTCTTTTTTCTAAATCTTTTCTGGAAGCTTGCTTAAATCCGTCATTCAACTTAACTTGCCCATTCCGATGAAATGACCAGCATCAGTAAATCGGCTTGTTCTCCCATTCACTTTATTGATCATATCGGCGGATTTTCCGCAGCTAACTGATAATTTTTGTATCTTGTACTCCTATACAATCGCTATCAGCTATGTACTACTTTTAGGCAATATCCATACTTATATAATAATAACAACCGTGACTACAAGCTGCGATAGTTAAGAAAACTGCTCAATACATGTCACGAAAAATTTCGCGACCTTTCATTGAAATTTTTAAGAGATATTAACCTTTATCGGTAAGGATGTGGTAAAAAGCCCTAAGATATAGTTGACTATTTCAGGAATTCTTGGATACTGTTGTGAAAGCGCGCGGTTGGAAAAGGGCAAGTAATTACTTGCCCGTTTCCAATAACTATTAGTTATTAATTAATGCGTGGATATACAAATTGAAGTTTCTCATATGATTGTTATTTTTAACAATTTTAATACCGTATAGTCTGGTTACATTTTGTCTGCGTCCACGTCTTTCTAAAAAGTATTCTTGTATAACTAATTATGATGACGAAAACCGGTCGTCAAACAAGATCGACTGGTGTCGAAGCCACATGTTTTAGCTCTAAAGTTGATATTGAACGGCCTAAGGGCAAATGTTGTAGGCCTTGAACTTACAAAGACCCTTCCAAAGATGCCGCTTATAAAGGAGGTGAAGATAAATTGGTGGTTCCCGCCAGTATCCCTCCAACTAAGAACTGTTCTATCTCCCTAGACAATGTATTGGAGGAGTTACCTAGTAAGGTGTCTAATCTTGAAGCTGAACTTGCGCAACTAAAAACAAGCTATGCTGTATTCGATTCTCTTAAGAATAATCTTATCTTCCTATCTTCCATCTTCAAACTACCAGAAAGTCCAAAGATGGATAACATAGAGAGCGCAAGCATGTTTCCCAACACGTTGACAACAGAGCTCACAAAATGGATGCATTTCACATATAACGCCATCGTATTCAATATGCCAGATAAGCTTCGCCTGGATGGTAGTAAAAAACTACCCATCATATACTTGCATTCGTCTTCTTAAGAAGACTCGAAAGATCTGCTGCCCGCTTTTGCTCAAATTCCAGAGCGAAACAATTGCAAGACAGTTCATCCAATGTCAGGACTTTATCAAGTCCAAAACCTCCCTTGAACTGATAAAAATTATGCAGGATAGAACGCCACTTGATAGGGAATGTCAAAATCGCTTACTGCGCAACACTATCACCTCCAAGCGTGTGTCCCAGGACGCATTCAAACCAGATGCGATGATGTCCAACAGTAATGAATCGGGTCCAGCTAAGTGTGTAGCTTCATCTTGTTGTATCACACCTGAGGATGTCAATGTTCCTCCTGAAAACACCAACATCATAACGGAGGACAACATACTCGCCGACTTGATTACCCTAACAGTAGATCTTGCCAGTTCCAACAACCTGCCTTACAAAATGGTGGCCCCTGTTGAGGAGTCAACTTGCAAACAACGGCATGAAAATAAATGTGCCCCTACTGAATCAAATGGGACGTCTAAATCTCAACCTGTCTAGGCGGTAGCTGGATCAGACAAAGTGAGGCACAGACCATCTACCAGTCAGACACGCGCCAGCATTCTAACTTTGAACTTATCCCAAAGGAACCCAAAAACCGGCCACCAGTGGAGCGCTGGTTTTAATAAACCCTCCTCAATTCGCTAACCTAGGAGTCGCTCATGCTAACCTCCTCCCTATTATAAGGAAAAAATGAGCATTCAAACCCAAACCCATGCCCAGGGAAAAAATAAAGCATCTATTACCAACCCCTAATCCTAGGCCTCTTCCCAACAATACCAATCTCTTACGTGACACATCTTTTAAAGCAAGACTCAACCAGAACCCCATTATTTCCACCAGAGTTGCTTATCCCATGCTTAACGCCTCTTTTTATACGAACAGACCCAATACTATGAATGCTCACCTAAATGCAACTTGTGATCCCTTCTTTGACAACGTGCATGTGGGTATGACCAATCCATTTCGACCTTACCCTTTTAACTGGGCCACACGCCGTTCAAACCTCCCCTGTCCAATCCACCTCTCATATCCCCACTGCTCCACCACATCTTACAGACACTTTTCCAAAGCTTCCTGTCATGGACTCAGACGCAGGCGATACTCCATTAGTCATTGATGCGCTCGATATAACCGCGTCAGATCTAGCGGCGTCACCAAAGTCACTAAATCACAATGACCCTTCTGTTTTGGACGTTTATGAATGTCTAAAAATGATGTCGAATAAGGGAAATGCAAAAAGTGTATTGCTTTTGAATGCACGCTCGCCAGTCACTAAGGTGCATAATTTTAGATCTTTCATCTTCTTATATAGTCCTTGCATTATTCTTGTCACTGAAGCTTGGTGTACTCCTGAGAGTTCAAATACACAACTGAGTGTTTTAAGTTATCATATGTTCTGTAAAATTCGTGGTACAGGATGTGGTGGTGGATGCTTAACTTAATTAAGGGAGCAGTACTTAGCAACCATACTCAATCAGCAGTGTCTTGATAAAATTGACGACGCATTGTGGCTATCAGTGTCAACTGAATCCCGTGAATTACTCTTAGGATGCGCCTACAGACCACCTAACGCTACTCATGATGGCATGACTAACCTTATTAACGGACTAAATTATGTATCAACATTGCCTACACAGTACAAAATAATTGGTGGAGATTTCGATATGCCCAATATTTCTTTGACCTGTTTCACAGCCCCTGCAAATCAAACAGAGTTCCTCGTATGTGTCCAAATAAATGGATGGCGTCAGCACGTTTTAGCGCCTACCAGACTAGACCACACTTTAGATTTCATTTTTACAACAAGTATCTCTACTGCCAAAGTATTCGTCCTAGAACAGTTTCCAGGAAGTGATCACAACGTGGCCAACTTCATGTTTGATCTAGAAGCTGTAAAAATCTCAAACATAATATGTTATCGCCAAATAAACTTCATCGGCTGGAACATGTTCACCATTCTGTTGAGGTCCTTGGAGTGGAACACATTCTTTCTGACCTCTAACCCTAGTATTGCAACCGATGTATTTATTGAACCCTTCAGGTTTTGTATGAATATCGTAGCCCCGGAAAGATCAAAACGCCGTAATGTGTGTGGTATAGGCAAGATTCTCCCTCTGAAGGAGCAATGTAAGCACAAAAGTTTCAAATCGCGGCACCAGAAAACAGATGATTTATCCCTTATTATTCAAATGCATACAATGTTTGAGAATATAGAAAATAGAACCAAAATTCTCCACTTAAATGAGGAAAAACGTGCGCCTAACAGCAGAGGTAAGAGCTCTGATTTGATGCAGTTATTGAAACGCCGGAACTGTACAAGAGACCCTATTAACTGAGTGGTTACACTATAGAACAATATCACCGTAGATGATCCTGTAATAATCTGCGAGGTCGTCAATTCATGTTTTGCTGCTTCTTCAACATTGAAGGAAATATATTGCCTCCACCACCCCTGTAAAAACAAATACGTTCCTAAGCCACGTTTCTGTTGATGCAGTAAAAATACGGACTCAATTCGTTATTATCAAATCTTCTAATCTTCCTGGTCCAGAGGATATTTACCCTGGTGCTCTCAAACGCGGTAGGGGATGACATTCCTCTCCTTTTGCTTAATATTTATAAACTTTCTCTTACATTAGGCTCCTTCCCTCTCCAATAGAAAAATTCTATAACTCAGCCTCTTTATAAAGGTGGCTCACGGCAAGACATCAACAATTATCGTTTCAATAACCACACTTCAATTTGTTCTAGAGTGTTGGAAAGGATAATAAAATGTCGCACGGCTGAATTACTATAATCACAACATCTCATTGACCGCTCCCAACATGGGTTCCTCAGAAAACGTTGGTGCATGAAGTACCAGCTGGAATTCTTTAATCATGTTACAAAATCTGCTGATTCAGAGAATGCAATTATTATTATATTTTCGGATAGGCAAAAAGCTTCTGATCGGGTGCCTCAAAAGCGTCTTCTGATCAAAGTGGCATCTTTCGGCATATTGACATATTGCTCAGCTGGTTTGTCTCATACCTTAAAGACCGCACACAAACAGTGAAAATAGGAGATAACAGCTCAACGCTCAGACCAGTCACCAATGGAGCGATTAAGGGAAGCGTCCTGTGACAGTTACTCTTTCTTTTGCAGATAAACGATATGTGTGAAGTTATCAAGCATGGCAAACTATTCCTATTCGCTGATGACGTTAAACTTGTCTACACTTTTCCTTCTTGCAATCTCAATTCTTCTTTAGGAAATTCACGAGAGGACTCCATGTTAGTGGAGTCTTGGTGTCAAACCTGGCTGATGAAATTTTCAGCCAATGAATCCACCATCGTCGCACACGGTTGTCATATACCAGAGGACTTTATAAAGTTGGATGATCATGGTATTTCAAATGCCAACTCAGTCCGCGATCTGAGTACACGTTACCCAAACTCGCTGAACATATATCTTTCTTAATAGCTGAAACTAGACGAACGGTTGGATAAATTAAACACTCGTTCTTCCTTCCTGCAGCTCGACTACACCTTTATAAGCTGTGCGTACGACCCCAACTTGAGTACTGCACGTTCATATACAGTCACTTGCGCAAGTCTGATAGGCTAGCTCTGGAAAGTCTCCAACGTGCATTCATGAAAGTTTTAGTCAGTTATCCGTCTTCTCTGAACTACACAGAACGCTGCCAGACGCTTGAACTAGATCCTCTCTGGCTGCGGTGTCTCAAGCTGAACCTCGCACTCATGTATAATCTAGTTTACGACAATAAATTTACTGTCAAACTCGTGATTCACCTTCAGCATAGCTCAAAATACAACACCAGGAACAAAGAGTTCACCTTGATGGCTCTTAAATCTCGTAAAGAACTGCGTTCAAATTTTTTTCCTAGTGAAATATACCTACATTTGGAACAAACTCCCACATGCAATTAGAGCCAGTAAGAATATACATCAATTCAAACGAAGCTTAGAAACTTTCCTGACATTAAGGAACGTCATGTCTGTTTTCAAACTCTGCCTACCTGAAGACGATCTTTTTGAAAACGGACCTAATAACATCTAAACATCTGATCTCATCTAATAACATCTGAGGGTAAACCTATACCACATTATGCAACGTCATGTACACTTCGAACTAATCAAAGTTGTCAACTTCACCATTCTCCAGCAGGATAAATCTTGTACACAGTTATGTCCAAAACTTGCAGCTGGACAACAAAACTATAGCCAACATATGGTAGCATCATACACATCCCCGTTAGTAGTAACCAAACTCTTACTCCATATTTAATGATTACCAGTTGTGTATATTTATCGACTACCATGCAATAGCTGTGAACGTTAAAACTGTTTGAACTATATATATAACTTTTTGAAAAAGAGAAAAATTTATATATATATTGAAATATATATATAACTTAGCCTGTTCGCCTCATATGATTACACACAAATATGTTCATCTTCCTATTCTAACAAACTATCTGACAATCTTCCCGTGTTGCACAACATGCTTTCCATTCCACATAACGCCGGTATATACTAAATCGACACCGGAACTCGGCTATCTTCATATACTAGATGAAGCCGTGATTTGATGTTTTTCCGCGTTATTCGATAACAATTGTCTGTTAGAGATATACACTTTATTAACTAATACAAAATTATAAATTTCATATGAAAGGTTTGGTCAGAAAATATCAGGCTCCACTGTTCGTCATACTTCACATGATCATTTCACGTTCTCCTGTTTATCACGTAATTTTGCTTTTCATTCTCGATTCCACGATAAATTCCGACGCGAGATAACATTCCATAACTTCCGGACAATCAAAATCCCGTAATGGTTGGACAATTCGCGAGGTCTGTGAAAATCCGTCAATTTTGGGGAAATAACGAGGCCCAGTCCAGAAGATCGTCCATTTCTCCGCAAAAATTGGGACCCTTCTATCATCCTTCATCTTCACAAAAATTTCTACATAGTTTTCCGGAACCGTCTACATGAAATAATGGGGAAATTCTTCGACTGTTCAGTTTCTCCATCCTGAAGAATCTTTCTTCTGGCACGACCTTGAAGAGAAGGCCAACCTTGTGAAGCGAAAATTGATGTAACTACTCAGCACTTTTTGTCGAACATTAACCATTTTGAGAACTATCGTTTAAAAAGCAAATGAACTAAATGCTTCTTCATCAACTAACATTTTCCTCTATTATTATGTCCGTTTTGTAATTTCATTTCCATAATTGGTGTATTGTACAATTAACTATTTTGAGTACGGTATGCGTTTCACGTTACCATGTGTATACTGATCACGCTTTTCTGAGCGTGTTTCTCGCAGGTGCGTTGAGAAATATACCATTATTATTATTATTGTTATTGTTATTATTATTATTCAATTTTGCTGAATATATATCTTTCCTAGTAGCTAAAACTAGAAGAATGATTTGATACAGTAAGCACTCACACTTCTTTCCTGAAGCTCGACTAAACCTTTATAAGCTGCGCGTACGACCCCAACTTGAGTACTGCACGTTCATATACAGTCACTTGCGCAAGTCTGATAGGCTAGCTCTGGAAAGTCTCCAACGTGCATTCATGAAAGTTTTAGTCAGTTATCCGTCTTCTCTGAACTACACAGAACGCTGCCAGACGCTTGAACTAGATCCTCTCTGGCTGCGGTGTCTCAAGCTGAACCTCGCACTCATGTATAATCTAGTTTGCGGCAGTAAATTCACTGTCAACTTCCCGATTCGCCTACAAAATTACTCAAGGTACAACATCAGAAACAGAGTTTACTGTGACAGCTCTAAAATCCCGTAAAAACTGGGTTCACATTTTTTCCTAGTGAAATATTCCTACATTTGGAACAAACTTCCACATGCAATTAGAGCCAGTAGGAATATACATCAATTCAAACGAAGCTTAGAAACTTTCCTGACATTAAGGAAAGTCATGTTCATTATTCGGCTCTGCCTGCATGAAGACGATCTTTTTGAAAACGGACCTAATAACATTTAAACATCTGATTTAATCTAACAACACATGAGGAGAAACCCATACCGCATGATTCAACACCACATGCACTCCGAACTGACCGAGGCTATCAACATCACAATTGGAAGAATTTCTCAATTTCGAGGCTTATTATTTCTCCAGTAGGATAGAGCTTCTAAATAGTCATGTTCAAAACTTGCAGCTGGACAACAAAACTATAGCCAACACATGGTAACATTATACACACCTCCGTCAGTAGTAACCAAACTATCCTGGTGAACTCTTACTCCATACTTAAAGATTACCAGTTGTGTATAGTTATCAATCACTGTGCAATAGCTGTGCACGTTAAAACTGTTTTGAAGAAAATGTATATAACTTAACCTGTTCGCCTCATATGATTACATATAAATCTTTGCCTCTTTCTACCCTAATAGACCACCTAGAAACCTTCCCGTGTTGTTAAGCATATTTTCCATTTTACATATCGACCGTGTATACTAAATCGACATCGGAATTCGGCTGTAATCATATACTGGGAAAGTTGCGAGTCGATCTCTGTTCACATTCTATGATAAAAATTGTTTGCTGGAGATAGAAATTTTATCAACCAACACAAAATTACAAATTTTTTATGAAAGGTTCGATCAGAAAATATCCGGTTCCATTATTTACCATACTTCACATGGTCATTTAACATTCTCCTGATCACCACGTAATTTTGTTTTTCATTTTCGATTCCACGATCAATTCTAACGCGAGGCAACATTCCATTACGTCTGGACAATCAAAATTCTGTACCGTTTGGACAATTCGCGAGGTCTGTGAAATTCCGTCAACTTAGAAGAAATAACGAAGTCCAGCCCAGAAGATTGTCCATTTCTCTACGAAAATTGAGGTCTTATCTTCCTTCATCTTGATAAAAGTTTCTACATAATTTTCCCGAACCGTCTACATGAAGTAATGGCAAAATTCTTAGACTGTTCAGTTGCTCCATCTTGAGAAATTCTTTTTCTGTCATGACTTTTACCATAAGGCCAATGTTAACCCTGTGAAGCGAGAATAAATGTTACTACTCAGCGTTTCTTATCGACCATTGCAAAGTTTGAGAAAGATCGTTTTAGAAGCAAGTGAGCCAACTGCTTCTTAATACACTGGAATTTTCATCTCTTATGATGTCTGTTTTGTTACTTTATTTTCATAATTGGTTTATGGTACAATTAACAATTATGTGCACGGTATGCGATTCAGGTTACAATATGTATTTTCTTGATGCTGGCTCCAGGATTCGTACACCCAAGGTTTTCCCACAGTGAGAAGACGGTGAATCTGCAAACAAACTTTATTTATTTATTTACTCACCGTACACAAGCGGACCTCAACGCAACGAATAAGGGCGCTAGGGAGCTGGACGTGAGAGAACCTTCAGCCCAACCGCACGGCAGCCGCCAGAGAGGAAGAATGTCAACGGAAATTCCAGTTGACCTTCAGGATTCAAACAAGTGTCAGCCTGGTTGGGCGGCGTTCCCAACGGCAGTAGCTAAAGCATTGTTATCCTAGTTAATGTAGCTTACAATGGTAGAGAGGGCGCAGATTCCTAGTATACTCACACGTAAAACTGCGATACCTACGCCAACACACTAACTTTGATGCCAGCGGTTTGTAGTAAATTTACATTCGCAAGGTAATGTGAGCCAGGGCGGTGGTACTGGCGAGGCAACTCTCACGTCGCAGGGGGTTTAGGATTTTGGAGACGTCGAAGGTGATCTCACTACAGTATACTGATCACGCTTATCTGAGCGAGTTTCTCACACATGCGTTGAGAAGTATACCGGTATTATTATTATTTTCTACATTTCAGACTTCTGGTATGTGTAGAAAAGTCTGATGTTCTTTCAAAGAACGCCTATTTTCTGAATAATGTTTCACCTGATTAGCGGCCTACCTGTTGAACCCTGTATATTTCGGATGGTTACCCACAGGTAGCTCAACGGTCATAAATTAGGTACAGTGATGCTGCTTGAGTTAGGTTGTTTCCAGTGTACTTCGATAACATACCCTAACGACATCGTTATGGAATTAGCCATCAAGGAATTCACACCCACACTCTACAGTGTATCGATGCTGGCTTTTGATACAACAAAATAAAGGAAAGAAACTTTGTGGTATGGAGACTTTTACGCATAAAAACGACACGCCAAATAGGAGAACACATCTTATTGCTGCTTTTAGGGATGATAACTGTCACATTTCCCGGCGTAGAGTGAGGTAGCGTCATAAGATAATGTCATTTTCCCAAGGATCATGATGCCAGTCAATATTTAATAGCCTTTACCAGCCTTTATCTCCACCTGTTCGCTCATTACAATGGTATCGTTGCAAACCTAACGCCATTCCACTGGAATATGTATCGATTTACAGACAGAACACGAGTGCTTCCCAACAACATTATGTTCAAACGTTTGCTTGGTCAGAGTTTCTTGAGTTACTAACAAACTCGTTTGTTTTAAAAAATTAGAGTACTTTTTTGATAAACGGCACGATTTTACAACTGTTATGTTTTGGCTGCTATTTTACGATCTCTTTCCTCCGTTCTGTTTGGGCCCTGATTATGGTTTTTGGTCTCAAAGTGAGATACCGTAGTATTTTCCAAATTATTTGAAGGTTTGCGGTTTGTCTTTCCTTAACCGTGTCTTTTTGGTTAGTTCCTGCTGGATTTTACCAGAAGACCATAGCTTACATCGTTTTATTTGGTCGTGTTTTTGTTTCTAAAAAGCACAAACGACGAAACTACAAGCGTACTCAATGATCTATAACGAATTCAGCATTATCATGAATAAGTTGGTTCCCCTTTAGAGTGTTAAATGCTACCATTAAAACACGATGTTTGGTGGACGGAAGCGTTCTTTAGATAACCGTTAAATCCATACGATATGCCTGCATTTTTCACTCTCCGTGTTTCAATCTTTCTGAATGAACTTATGAAAGAGAAGAATACGTCAAAAGTTCAAAGTGACGAATTCCCGTTGAAAGATATAAGTTGATGCGCCATGTAACGAGTTAGGGAACTCGTGGTGGTATCATTTTTGTATGAGCGCGTACAGCATAAACATTGCCCCCATAAGTTCGTGCGGCTGTCAGAAAAAACACAATGAAAGTTTTGAACTATATCTTAGGGCCTATTGCGTCTGCTCAAATCAAAACTGCTCAGATGAGACTGATAGATTCTCGCCAAACACGGTATCGTCTGCGTTTTATCGTACGAATCTTGTCGTTTTGCTGTCGTATCTGATCTACACAACTTTGTAAGATGATCATTGATCACACGAACAGAACCTGTAACAAAGGTATGTAAACTTTACTTAAGAAGCTTGCCAAAAATCTAACCCAACGGATCTCAGTAGGCAGGTAATCAACCGTTCACATTATTATTGAATTCGTTGCAGTAATATGCATTCGCCGTGAGTCTGTATTACGAACTGCCCTAACATTGACTCAATGGCATTTGTGTTCAAACCCAATATGATAACTCAAATGATCAGTTATGAGATCGTCGATCAACCACCAATGATAAACTAGTCTGGCTTAAAATTAAACTCACTGGCATGGGTTAAGGTTATATCACAAATCCGATCAACGGTTGCAACCAAATAGCAGGTGAAAGCTTTGACAGAATGTGCGAAATGAAGCAACACAAGCACACATGAGTCAAAAGCCCAGTGAGCCATGCACAGGACTTATGCAAACTAAACTAAGACGGCGCCAACAAAACAGCAGCACGCCCTTTTAGGAAATTCAAATTCAACCCGTGCGCGCTTGCTGGTTCCGGCCGCACGTCATCATTCCACCACACTTTTAAGGTGAGAGATCGACGACTGGAATTGACATGACCGCATACAAGTTACGTGGCGCCGAAGTGACAAGACGTAGGTGAGGTTGAGGTGTACCTAAACAGAGGTTCAGCAGTGGTATGTGGGGGCGGAAAAATTGCACCAAAAATTGCTTGTACAAGTAAGCGAGATCAAACTCTGGTAACGTAGCGAAACTAAAATTCATCGAGAGAATAGTTTACTGCGCATGTAATTCAAATGATCGTGTCAGTCTTCGCGTTAGTTTGTTGTAAATGCTACCAAGATTTTGATTGTAGGGAAAACAGTGAGCTAGACGCGGAAAAGTCAAGAAAGGAAGCGTGGTCGCCAGCTTTCTAACAAACCCACGACCGTCGTCATACACTGAACGCAGGTAGCTATTTTAACAACGGCCCCGGAATCCGGCGTAAGTTTTAGACACTTCGGTAGCTGAGAGTTTTGATTGTATCTTGACCAAGTTCCCTTCCCGTATTCTTCGCAGGTGGATCGAAATACCAGTCGTAATCGCGGACTAATAAAGTCCGACGGGTGTTGTCCTGGCCGAAAGCAATTAACTTTCTTTACAGTCTTGATTCCGCATCTATGAAGTTGGACACGTTATGGCTCCACATTGCTTCCGGCACACCCCAACGCCCGGCGAACCTCATTAGAACCATTGAAAAGGGGGCCGTTGAAAGCGATTGTGCATCCTCCAGGTGTATGTCTCTTGTCCTTATACAGGCCATATCGTTCAAAACTGCCCTTCCCAATCCAAACCATCAGATGTCCAAAATACTCCACGCTGCATTCTGTAAAAGAAGGGCCAATGACCGTTGTGCTATCAAAAGAAAGCGGGACCATCACGTGTTGGCGTAGCTTAGTGCATTTTAGTGCATTTTAACAGCGCGCGGTGTACACTGACCATGCCACTGACAATCCACAACCTCTTTCAAAAGCACTTGCCGTGACTGGACCCAATGTGGCATTCAACATTATGGTGATGTCTGACAGCCGTACCGCTACAACATCACGGTGAAGCATCATCGCCAGTCGAATAACATTAGGCTGCCCAGGTAAAACCCTACTACCGATACATAAAACATTGCTTATCGTCTCAGGCTTTGATCAGGTCAGCGTAACCCGTTGGCCCTTAGGGAGCTTTTCGCAGTTTTCACCAGGTGCGCCATGCTGTTCCAACTGAATTATAGACTCGCATGCTAGATCCAGTTCTGCCTAACGCAGGGGACCTAGTACAAACAGACACTCTTGACCAGTCTTCATGGACCTAAAATAATTCTTAAATCGTACTAACCGTGATAACGCACGGAGTGAAGTGCACCAATGTGAACAACGTGAAACAATTTTCACGAAACGCAGCGAGCTATTAACGTCAGCAACTGCCAGCACCTCCCATGATTCCAGTTCTTTATTTTGAACCTGTTGAGAAAGACTGTTGTGTCCACGAATTCCCAAGTCCCCATTCAGCTGTCAGTGTTTATTGGAAACAGGTGCTGCGGAAGCTGTGTCCACCAGGTTTCATTAGAACATAGCGCCTCGCCTTTGGCGGCCTTAAGTGTGGTCGCGAACTGGTTGGACGCGGCTAGATACGAGTGTGACCAGGCGAAAAGAGGTGTCTTCCGAGTTTTATAACACGATGACAAGGTCTGTCCAAAGTGTAATGTTGTCAAGGGTTACCTTGGTTTCATTGATTATAAATCTCATAAGTTTGGTGGTCACTATTCCGGCTGTAAGTTATAACCTCGAGGTAAACAAATATTTCAAAGGCGCAACATGACATCCTCCGACCAAGAACCAGCAAATGATGTTACAACTTCCCAAGACCTCCCAAAATAGCCGACATATCCATAACCCGTCTCGGAGGCGTCAGAAAACATGTACTACCCAGCGCGTTGGTGTTTCTTCATTGAGTCTTACATAACATGATAAAACAACACAATCTGTCGTCTCTCTATTCTTTGGTAGTTTTCTTATAATAATGTATCATATCCAAAATTCTTGCTACATAAACACTGAAACAACTTCCGACCGCGAAGGATGATAATAGCAATGAATTCCAGTTCGTCGTGCACTGACGCACGACAAGCTGATATGCTTCCCCGAGTGAATGTCTTCTTTGGTAAGAGCGGATAAAACCCGAAGCAGTCTTTCGTCACGTGCCACTTGGCCTCTAATGTTTTCTAGTGACTGTGGTCAGTTAGGTTTAGTTTTGTTGACAAGTATGTCCTTTCTTTCAGGGCTTTATGTGCCAGCTCCTCGGTTATGTTAAATGTCCGATTTACCAGTTTGAATCGACCCAGGAGGAGCATTCCGTGTAAGGCAGATGTGACACTTTTGTCATCCTCCAAAATACCCCCTGACATTCGCAAAATACGGGCGACGAAACAGCTGGGGCGTTCAAAGCCGCCCACGAGTATTTTGAATGAGATGGTTGTGAGGATCTGTGTATACAGGCCGGATGTCTAAAGTGTAGTTCCAAAGCTACGAACGTGTGTGGATATATTCCTCACTAATGTGCACAATATAAAAGGCGTGCACCGGTTCAAAGTTGCGCAAACAGATCTCACCTAGGATCAACGACATGTTGTGGTCGAAGTTGAAATGGCAAACCGCGCCAAAGGTTCACGAAGCCTACTATTTACTGACTTACAATGCTCGTGATCCTGGTGCACCACAGATTTATCCTGCGATGATAAGTTGCTGACAGACCGTTTTTGTTCTCAATAAATGTGCTTGTATGTCACTGGGTTCAACTATGCATTTTCCATTACTTTCCGCGCACGATTTTTATCGTTGTTGTTTATAGGTGTTGTCCATAGCTAAAGTGGTTTAAACAGAGCCACTGCTAGCGTCAGCGCACATTACACACCGATTCACTCTTCATATTGTAAGTTAAGTGGACGGAGCAACTACATTTGTCAACGACTACCGTACACTTAGACGCTGTTCATCGCAATAGATAGTGGAACCTATTGCCGTAACCTAGAAACGAGTTCTAGATTGTCGGTGTGCGCTGCCATTTCTAGCTGCTGCACCAGACTGACTTCCGACATGAACAGCGTCTATGAACAACAGTGCTAAGAAACATACGCAGAAAATAGCGATAGACGTGTGGTTAAAGCGTTCACGATTTTTGGCACATAATACATTCAAGGTTGTTGGGGATGGTCATCGTTGACAGGGATATTCTCATCGGGCGACAGTTCTTTTCCTATAGCGTCATTTGTCACCGCAGCAGTATTTCTACTGAGGTAGCTAACTGCGCTTCCGAAGATCGCCTCAAGTAACCGCCGAACGTGCATCTATTTAAAATGATTCGATACGTAATTTGACCATGTGCTTGCTACTTTTCAAAATTCCCAGAAGTGGTGTAAAGCCCTGTTTCATCTATTACGTACCGGACCAGAAAATGTTTGTAATCGAATAAAATAAGCCAACCGCACTCGGGCACCCCGAGCTCCTAGTAACGAACACGTACATAATTTATGGAAATAGCTCAAATCCATTGTAATGATTCGCGGATAAAATTAATTCCTGTGGGGAGTGGAAAAAAGTCAATGAAATATGTTGCATGAATTTACACAATGACATACAGTAGACGCTCACATTAAATTTCGAAACAATAGTGGCAATATAAGCTGGAGGAAATACCTCTTTAATTCATAAAACTTTCAGTGCATTTACTTCCCCTAGCATGTTAAGAAGATGTAGCCGCAGTTAAATGACGATAACGACGACCACTTGACAGCAGAAATCAAGGTGCGTGAGGATGCTGTAGTGGATTGGATCAAACAGTTGTCGTGTTATCCATCTGTACAATAAGCATAACGAGTGTCAAAATAAGATGTAATCAGTGACTTTGGAAAATAAATTGATCCGCGCGTTTTGTGCATTGACCAGCGACTGTGTAGATTATCTGTGTATTCAGGCCGCAACCATGTTTTCTCGCTTGTCTGTTCCATACGTATGCTAAAAGAGTCGCCTAACTAATTACGCCAAGCAAATGCTTGCCATTTTCCTAACAGCTCTTCCATTATTCTATTCTCCAAGGCTCGTTCGCTTGTACTTTTACGAGCGTTGTTTAATGCACCCTAAGATTGTCCGCACTTTTTGCTTGGCGGGTTTTAATCGCTGCCATGTATGCTGGAGTTTGCGTGGCGTTCCTTTCCTTTATACCCTGGCTCTCTACCGTTGTTCCCAGAGTAGGAAAGAGCTAACTACATCTTATATTTGGAAACATTGCTGGAAATATACAGCTTGTTTCCATTCAGTAAGCCACATTCTAAGCCGTTATTGAACTAAAGTCTGATGCACGCCCACCTGTATACTACATATTAGTAAGCCCAAATCATTAATTTTCAGCACGTTTTCCTTGTCTCTCATCACGAATTGGTGGACTCCATCGATAAACATTTCTTTTCTGAACGCTTAACTTCTGGTTGCCCCACTAATTGACAGTTTTCCAATAAACTTTTTACAGTCAGTTTTTGTTTGTTTTGCCCCTACAAATTGGTGAACCTGTTCGAATTACTCTTACTTTGACGCACTTTCATCTGCACTCTCAGCAGAATGCAGCGGGTCCGTTTCTATTTTGGTCGCCCCAAGCCAAATTTTGCACTCTGAACCTGTGACCCCAGTTTGAGCGCGTCCATTAGCTACTCTCTGGGTCGGTATCCATTTTATGGTACGCGTCATTTGTTATAGCGGACGTTTACGCATTTTTATCGTTCTATACGTTCTTGATGCCGCAGTAATTTGTAAACAGGGTTACTGATAGCAGTGTAATCCTCCATTCCCACTGGTCGCTACATAATTTCATCACTTCATACACCTTCGTCAATCTGGTTGCCTCAGTTACCAATCACATGTCCAGCATTGAGTACGCCGCAACTTGCACGTCTGACCATGCAAACTCAAACGATTGCACACAATCTTGGCACCATAGGACACATTGAACCTCTCGCACCCAAGCAGTTTCGTAGGTTTTTGGTTGGTTTCACTTGCTTTCGTTCCACCCACTACCTGCGTAGTAATATACCTGAAGTTTTTATCTCGTTCGAAATCGTTTTTTGTGCACGCCATCATCACTATTTAAGCATACGGCTCCTCCCCGGGACAATTGTTGTCGTTCTGGTTCGAGTCAGTTTCTCCGCGCATCTAGTTAGCAGTGTCCGTCAGCTCAGCCTGTTCCAACACCAAACTCAGTAGCCAACGCGACCATGCTAACATACTTTGACCCCGAATCCTCTGTCCACACTATCTCTGATGCACTAATTGCGCATCTGGCCTGGTTTATCATCCACAAATCGGCTACCACTTCATTTCCCAGTCGGCTCACGGATATATTTCCGGCGGTGAAGCTCACTCAGTGGCAAACAGCACGGTGTAAACCCTCAATATGAAGTCCCCAAGGATCAACCCAATTACGCTTGCCACACCATCACCCATCGGTAGGTTATGCCCTCCCGATGTAGGACATCCAACTATAATTTCAGGCTTCTGACGTGAAAAGTTATTCGGATGTACTAACATGGTCTTGACATTACAACATCTTCAACATCCAGAACATTCCCTGAGACAATATCCATGGCTCATCCACACAAGTGCAGCTTCCACCACATTAAATCCTAATCGGCATCGGACCATGCGACAACGTAGGCACTATCTAACGTTGGTAGCGGAAAAAGAAAACTCCCAGGATCAATGTCCTCGCTGCACGGTGATTCGTTTTGTTCACTGGCGCACGACCATTTTCGGTTTCCGCGACCCATCTGCCCTTACATCATTACATGGAAAGTTTTCCCGATCCATACGAAATGGTTTACTCAACTTTATAAAAAAACATTCACCTTTTTATTCAAAACACGAACATCTCTAAGCCAAATAAACGACACCGAGATAACATTACCGCTACCAAATTATCGCTGCTTGCTTCATGTCAGCCCACCTGGCGTTCACTTGCATCACCTGCCTGAGCGTACACGTTGGTTCAGACGACCGGTACCATTTCCAAGCGTTCTGGTGTGTATCCTTCTCCATTTTTGCCTATGCGTGTTCCTCATATAGGGTTTGAGCGCCAAGCAGTCATTAAGTTTTTACATCAAGCTCCAAAATTATTACCACACATCCACCAGAACGTAACTTGCATCACCAAGGTTTTAAAAATTACCCATTTAGGAACGTCTCACAGAAATTTCACAAAAATGTCACATACTTTCAACGTACAACCCAGATGAGTTACATATTTCTTTCGTGTTGCTCGTTCTCCTTATGGTCGTTTAAATTTCAGACAATTTGGAACGCGCGAACATTTTCACTGAACCTCCGAATGACTCGTCGGAAGGTTATTCAACGGAATATCCTTCAGGCTACCACCTTGTATCTTACGAAGGACATTTTGACCGACCGTATTTGTACCCCTCACAATCTGCACTTTTCAGGGTTTTTGCAGTATAAAAAGGATATAACGCGCTCGGTCACTGACTGAGAACTGAAAAAAACGTAGGTGCGGCAACAGCGTTTATTGGAAAAACGAGGCGAATTCCATTAGACCACAGAGGCCCTAAATTTACAGGTCCAACGAAGAATGAATCACCTCACAGAGGGCATTAGAAAGTGCACTCGTGAGAACAGTTCACATAATGTACAGGCGTTCGATCGCGCAGCTGCAATTTAATTGAGATTGATGGACTGAGTGAGTTAAAACATATCAATCAACTCGAAGCCGGATTGATCAGTCGACGTGTTTCACCTTTGCTGCTTCGTTAAAAGATGCGCCTCCTAACACCTGCCCTTTTCGACATGTGTCATAGGTGTGACATTTTGGATTCACTTGTAGAGATTTCACGGGTTTCTTTATTCGTTTGGATCATCTAGACGGAGAAGAAATTGATGTTGTCACGTCGAATTTTGACAGCGGCACGTCAGCTTGTTTCCTCGATTCGAAGTTGCCCAGTAGAATTTCCCGATGTTATGAAGTTGAGTATGGTTTGATTGGAAGGAAGCCAGGGTTCCTCCGTAACTGGTTGCTATGTCTTCTCCAGGTGTCTTTCTCGACAGTGACTTCATAGATCACCTTCCCATTACGTTTTGAGATAACAGCAGGGATCCATTTATTTTGACCTCGGAAGTCTCGTGTAAGCACTGAGTCGCCACTATTGAAACGCCGAATGCATTGTGGATAACCTGTCCTGTGTACTTCGTTGGCGGATGCGAGTGGTGAAAGCCTGATATTGTCGAACCTTTTGCGAATTTTCCGTCGCGACATACATTCACTTGGCGAGATTCTTCCTGGTGTATTGCGATTATGTGTGATGCGATAGGCAGTCAAGAAATGCTGAATGTCATCTGCTGGAGTTTCCTCTCCCTTGGCTTTAAGTAATGCCCGCTTGAAGGCATTCACGAACCCTTCAGCTTGACCATTAGATTGGGGATGATACGGGGGAGAGAACTTTTGTTGAATGCCATGATTCTCACAGAATGTCCGGAAAGTTGCGGATGTGAATTGTGATCCATTGTCCGATACAAGAGTCTCTGGAATGCCAAAGTAACTGAATAACTTTTTGAGCTCTGATATTAGTGATATGGAGTTCGGGTTTGCCGTTAGAACAACTTCCGGCCACTTGGTGAATGAGTCGACCACGATCTTTTACTACTGACCATTAACTAGCCACGCAAAACCCAGATGGAGACATTGCCACGATTTTTCTGTGACTGGCCATGGTTGCCATGGGCACTTCCGGGGTTCTTCAGCTTTTTGACAGAACCGCTCAATTTCCGAATCCATCTGCGACCAGTATACATAACTGGGCGCGAGAGCTTTCATTCGACTGATACCTGGATGACCGGTATGGGACTGCTTCAGTACTCTGTCACGTAGCAGTTATGGCACGACGACACGGTCACCAAACATAAGATAACCGTCGATAATGAAGAGGGAGTCACACCTATGAAAAAACTGCCGGATATTTGGGTCTAGGTTGTGTTGATTCCACCTTGTGCGCACATACTGCATCGCCGTCTGTAAGACTTCGTCGGGATTCGTTGAGTTCTTGATGGTCATAGCAGCAACGGGTAGGGCTCTTATGTTATCGAAGAGGACTTGACGAACCTCCGGATCAATTGTAACTGACGCAATGATGGAGCCGTCAGATTCTGTTTGCTTCGAGTTGATTAGACGTGACAAGGCATCTGCTTTGCCAAATTCGTGCGTGTTCCAGTATTGATTATTGTAATCATAATCGGGTAACACTGTCGCCCAACGTTGCAGTCGGTTTGCAGTTTAAACCGGAATGCCTTTCTTTGAACCGAAAATAGTCAGCAAATGTTTGTGATCTGTGAGAGGAGTGAACCGCCTACCATACAGCATTTTGTGGAACTTCTTGACCGCGAAAATGATGGGAAGTGCCTTCTTTTCAATTTGACTATAGTTCTTCTCGGCTGGTGTCAATGATCTGGCAGCGTGCGCAATGGCTCTTTCTGATCCGTCTGGAAAGACATGGGAAATTTCCGCACCGATTCCAAAGTTTGATGCGTCAGATGCAACCTATATTGGAAGAGACGAATTGAAATGGGTCAGAAGTAAATCAGAAGTAATCATTGCTTTAACTTTCTCAAAGCTCCGTTGACATTCTGTTGTCTACTCCCACTTTGAATCCTTCGTTAGAAGTGTGTTGAGCGGCCCTCTGAGTTGATGAAATGTAGAAAGAAATGCTCCACAATAGCTGACAAGTCCGAGAAAAGCACGAAGGCCGGATACATTTTTCGGTTGAGGCAGCGCCTTGATTGCTTGAACGCTGGCCGGATCCGGATGGCGTCTATGTTTGTCAATAATGAACCCAAGATATTTGACACTGTGCAACATAAAAATGCACTTCTCCTTCCTCAGCCGGAATCCATACTCCTTAATTCTTGACAATAATTTGTTCAGTTTTTTTACCGGGTCTGCAGCGTCACAACCCATGATTATAATCTCGTCCAAATAAGCAACACATCGGGAAGGTCAGACAGCATGGTGTCCATTATTCGGTGGAAGATTGCTGGTGCAGTTTTGGTGCCCAATGGTAGTCGTGTATACTGGAACAAACCCCTGTGTGCATTAATCGTCAGCAATTTCCACGACTGTTCTTCCACGGGTATCTGTAGATATGCATCAGCAAGATCCACTTTGGCAAAACATTGTCCCCCATTGAGCTTCGTAAAATGGTATCCTGGCGCGGGTAGAGGATATTCGTAATTTTTTAACGCCACGTTTAGGCCAGTAGAAAAGTCGGCACATATTCGAACTCCGCCGTCAGGCGTCTTGACAACCACAATGGGAACAGCCCATTCCGAGTAATTCACTGACTGTATGATACCTCCTGCTTGCAACCGATCGAGTTTGCCGTCCACAATCGGCAGAGCAGCATATGGAACTGGTCTTTTGGGTCTAAACACTGGTTTCACTTCTGGATGTAATGTTAAAGTTGCCTTCACTTTTGTACAAAGGCCGAGGCCTGGTTCAAAAACAGACGCGTGCCGAATCTTGGGTTCCTCAATCTGACGTTGAATTCATGGCGCGAAAAGTAGCGTTTCAGACCGACTGTGTATTTTCGTTTGGTTATATATGCTGTTTACCGACTGATCTAGTAATTTCAAGTCATCCATCCAATCAAGGCCTAGTAGATCTAAACCTGGGTGATCTATGACAAAACAACATGTTTTTATTCGGCTGTCTCCAAACGTCACCTCACATGTTACTTCTCCGGCTAGCTTCGAAGTTCCGCCCAAGGCGTTTCGAGCCGTATGATGCGTTGGAAGCAGTGGAGGTCTTTCAAGCTGTCGCCATGTATCGAGGGAAATCAAAGTGATATCAGAAACGGTGTCTAATTGCAAGCGGGAAGGAACACCATTAATGCAAAGGGTAACATACTTGCGTCTGGATTTTCCATCAATTTTTAATGTTGCGGTTACCACCTTCGACTTGCTAGGGGAGAACTTTTGGCGCGTGTGAAAATTTCCCCGACGTTGGGATGGTTGTACTAGTGCACGACAGCAAATTACTTTGTGACCTATTTTTCCATACCTGTTGCATATGTGATGTTTGAACGGACGACAATACCAACATGGTGATGATGGTTTTCAATTTGTTGCCGGGTGTTGTCTGTTTTCTTTGGTCATGCTCTTGCTGCTGACGGCACAAATCATTTCTGGCGGACCCATTGAAGCGGCCTGCTGAATCATTGTTGTATCGTGTTCCAGGTTGACCAGTCGCTGGCATTCTGTTGTGACACTCTGAAGAGTGATATCTGGACACTGCTCGAGTTTGTTCAAAATTCTGGTCCGAATATCTGTGTCTTGGGGTGAATCCAAACCGCATACAAAGATGAAACACTTGAGTTGATCGTCCGACATGCTACGAAGTTTGGAACGTTCGCATTCCCGTTTGATATTAGCTGCATCCAGTCATCGTAAGAATTCTTTGTTACCTTCAAACAGTGATATCGAATATTGAACAAGGATGTTTGCTCACAAAAAATTTGTGACAGCGTCCTTGTTGTTTCCTCGAGGGTAAAATCTCTCGGATGTTTCGGCAAGATGAAATTCACGAATCGTTCGTGTTCTGTTGTGCCAAGTCTTCGCAGTAATAGTCTGACTATCTTGTCTTCATGGAACTGTGTCATCTCCACATGAAAAATATCTTCATACTTATGGAATCAAGAATCGAACATGACGCCACCGATAGCATTAAAATGGAACTCATTAACCTGTTGGATCATCGATTTTGATGTGGACACGGGTTACAACTTGGGTTACATCTTGGGTTACAACTCCCAGTGACTGATTTGATAACTTTTGTACCATCATTTCGAAAATGATCTGCTGCTGCTGAAGGAGTGCTTGCATCTGCTTCATGAAGATGGTCATGATTGGGTTCGGCTTGACTTCTGTTGCCACTGATATAACGCACTCGATCACTGACTGAGAACCCAAAAAACGTAGGTGCGGCAACAGCGTTTATTGGAAAAACGAGGCGAATTCCATTAGACCACAGAGGCCCTAAATTTACAGGTCCAACGAAGAATGAATCACCTCACAGAGGGCATTAGAAAGTGCACTCGTGAGAACAGTTCACATAATGTACAGGCGTTCGATCGCGCAGCTGCAATTTAATTGAGATTGATGGACTGAGTGAGTTAAAACATCAATCAACTCGAAGCCGGATTGATCAGTCGACGTGTTTCACCTTTGCTGCTTCGTTAAAAGATGCGCCTCCTAACAAAAAATCCACATGTTCAGTGGGAAGGAGAGTGAGGTTACTTAGGTAGAGTTCCTGTCAGCATCCAGCTGAAACACCTCTACCGCATCGTGGTGGAATAGACGAATTAGCAATTCGGCTTGAGAAAATCCCACCTATCTTCCGCTCTGCGCCGTACATGCACGCATTCATTAGATCTCAACACGCATCAGCACTGGTGTAGCGCGTGACTGTTTCTTTCTAACGTGAGGTTCGACATACCACGGTCTTGTCACATGTAAACACAGGTCAGCGTCGACACTGCTGAATGCAGTGACTCGACGGCGTTTGCAGAACGCAATTTCCTTAGGTACGCTGCCACATTCGTCAGCCTAGACATTGTACCCAGCAGATTGCATTATACACAGACTGAGTTTGTCGCGAAGCTAATCCCTTCCTCACCGGTTGGTGCGCCCAAAATATCCCCAGCCCTGTGTTAACCGGGTCCGGAGGTCCTAACAAGGAGACGGTGAGTCCGCAAGTAAACTTAATTTGATGAAGTACTCAGCCCAAAACAAACAGACTTTAACACAATTAAAGAAGCTAAGGAGACGGACGTCAGTGAACCCTTAACACAACCACCCATCGGCCTCCAAAGAGGACGAAATATCGACGGAAACTCAAGGTGATCCACAGAATTAAAAAAATACGTCGGACTGATTAGACGGCGTTCCCAACGGTAATGACTGAAACATTCTACAGGGTGTAGCCAGCAGCATTCAAGATGACGTGGATTTATCAGTCAGTTATGAGCTAAGCTGAAGTGCCTGTGCCAACACACTAATTTCGACGTTTGTTTTGTAGTTAGTTCACGTTCACAAGGTAGCGTAAACAGGTATGACGATAGCAGTAAGGCAACTTTCACGTCGCGATGGTTCAAGATGTTGAGGGCGTCGATGGTGATCTCATCACAACTGTTATTCCTCAATGGAGATTCGCAGTCTTAGTTTTGTTTTAATCACTAGAAAGAAACATTTCAAGGTCAGAGTAGGATAGAATTGACTTGAAAATGGGTAATGCGTCTCCGTGTGTTCCATTTTGTACACTTTTATAATACGAATATGCAGTATAAAAAATTCAAAGTTACTCACCGATACGATTCTTGTCTGATATCAATATACACTTTATTTGAATATTGATTTACGTTCTAGTGTTCACCAGCACTTGTCCAGTTTACTACAGCTACTACATAGCTGCAGCTATGTATTCCAACCACGTGACTTCAGACAATATCGCACTCATCATTTAAATGCAAAAGCGAAATGCGGTACCCACTTGTAAATGACGTTTAATCAACAGAAGCGATCTGTGTTTATATATATTTTGCATTTTTATGTTGCTTACGATATTGGTCTAAGTCACGTGGTTGGGGTCTATGGTTGTAGGTAAATACATAGAGCACACAAGGTCAAGTGTACAGATGCTATCAACCATTGAGTTTACATGAAGCGCAGTGAGATGATCCTACACCCTGCTAGCACAATTAAGGCTAATTTAGGGCAAATCCCTAATTCGGTCTAATAGATTAATCCGGATACCATTTAGGGATTTGTTAGGAATTTGACCCACGTTCCCTGATTTAGCCCTAACGAGCGTAACGCGCTAATTTTCTGATTGGTCGATTTCCCGTACCCTAATTTTGCCTCAACTTAACCCTAAAACACCTAATTTACCCCTAAATTGCCCCAAACTGACCTAATTTACCCCTCCATTTCCCTGAAACATCCCCAATTCACCAATAAACTAATCTGAAACGACGTATTTAGCCTCACCTCACACCCGAAAACAACTAAATGTAACGTCATCGGATCCGGAATAACGTACGTCTATCATCTAGCAAGCACTACACAAACGTCGCGGTGAACACTGAGTGGAAGAAAACCAATAGGAAATGAATAGTAGGAGTTTATTACAGTAAATTAAATATACAATAAGGGATCTCCTCACGTACATCTCAAACTTCCGCATGTGATTATCGTTCCTGAAAAAAACAAACGAATATCACTGTAATGAAGTGAAACAAAATGCAAACAAGACTACATAATTTTAGAAATTATGACCTGAATCAACATAATAACAAAATAGATAAAGACTTATAGTTTGCTGATGAGTAGTAGGGGATTTTTTGATTTTCATATAGATTGAACATCACCCACAATTGATCGCAGCTGTCGCATTTCCATAAACTTTCCAGTCGGCCCCTTTCGAAAAAAAGCACTAGACTCGAGTTTCGCTCTCATTTACACACGTGAACGCCATTGAATATCAACTTCATATGAAAACACATGACATACCCACAGGTGACACACACTTTCATTAAGTGGGATTCATAAGTATCCAAATCACATCAATCTCATTGCTTCCAAACTCAACCTCAGGCTACATGATAACACATTAGATTAAGACTTATGATTTGCACAAGTGAATGCCATTGAAAATCTACTTTATGGCACTCTCATTGCCATTCTGGAAGCTTACTTGCAAGGGTGTCTTTGGTTTTCTCAGTCGACCTTTCCCTCCACGTTCACGGGCGTCGTAGAACCAGCAGCGCATCCACCTGTTCACATCATCCCGCCCTGTTTCCGAACTCACTTCTTGTGACAGAACAGTTTCTGCGTTCGGTATAAATTACGTTACTGCAACATTCCACTAACCTTCTTTTACTAGTCGTAGAATTGAGTCGTTGAAAGCCAGTTTATTGTTTCCTCTGGCGTAAGTCATTTCTACTGCCAGCTGTGATCCAATGGTCTCCCGCGTACAACGGCGAAGCAGTAGTCTGACAGAGGAAGCACCCATTGCTTTCAGGGGGTCCATCTAACAGTGTTCAAAATATTAACCGTACACTTACCACAACTGTCCTGAACTGCTGCCTTTGTATGTTAGCTTCCAGTTCACGAAAACTGGATACGCCATTTACGGACGAAGCATGTGATCGGATTTTGCGCACAGCTTAACCCTGAACGTCCACATCGGGGAACAGGCGGCGTTGATTGAGACGTTCCTTCATTTTAGGAGTGTTGCTGGAAATTGCCCAGTCCCGTAGGCGGTCGACGACACTAGCGTTAAGGAACCCACCTTCCGGATCCTGCACGCCAGTTCCCGTTATGTTTTCCGGTAATTCTGAAATCAATCGTTTTACTATCATTACCGTTTAAATTACCTTCAGATAGCGGTTGTGATATATGTTTCCCTACGGACCCAATTGTGGATGCAGAACGTTGGGAAACGTCCACGTTGACCGAAGAATCATGAACATTGTGATGGAATTCGGCAAGCGAACATCGCACATTTCGATTGATGGTGGAACGACTGGCCAACACCTCAGAAAACCACTGAGGATTTAATAAATATATTGATGTCTCTTACTTCAGCGTTATTGTGGTGTCCATCGGACATAATCACAAGATCGGTGAGACGAGTACAAAACAAACACCGCCAACGGGTGCAAAGTTGAGCAAAGCGTCCGTGAATAACCGAAGCGGTTAGAGTTTGGCTAAACAAATAACTGGTTTATACGTACAACAATTGCTTCCTCAATTTCAATGCAATCCGTTTGTTTTATGTACTTCATTTATTATATAAATAGGCAGTACAATGGCGAACAGGCGATAACACACATTTTCGTCAACCAACAAACTATTGGCCAAAAGAATCCATTCCTAAATTACCCTTAAACAACCATAATTTACCTCTAACTCAATCCCTAATTGGTACTAGCAGGACATTTGCACTGCTCAAACGACGCGCCGTATTTAATTATGTTGTGACACGCATCACAGCATAAAGAAAGAAGAAATATATCAACAGACCCCAACCTACCGACCAAAATTATATATTCAGCATATTTTGTCACTAGGTATAAACATATAAAGTTTACCACGATGCAGTAGTAAGCATGTTTTCTGAATTGATATCCAAGTTCTGCTCGAAGTAACAAGAGGAAGTAGTGTTGGTTTATTAACCAAATTCAAAGTACGGAAACAACGTGTAATATAACAAACAAAAAGCAAAATATCATATTCTGTATACAACGTACCGATCAAGAAGTGTACCTGTTTTGAGTAAGAAATAACTATAACCTACGCTGCTTGCCAACAACCATGTCACAAACCTTTATGAACCACGTCATGATTACGTGTTCATCGGCATCGTTGTTATCCCATTGAGCCTTTGGGTTGTTCTAGCCACTGCCAATACAAACAAATTAAATCGGACTTATTTAAACAAACTCATGATTGTCTAGATGCAACACAAGTTGTAAACGACCTTCATTTACCTGTTTCTTTCCAATTCAGTGTGATCAAGTGGACAACACTAAGGAGGTTAAAAGGCCTTCTTTAAACAAGGTCTGCTAATGTTTATTTGTCAAGGCAAAAATGTTTGGAAACCTATATAAGTAGCAACTCTTGCATGTATGAACATTTCACTATCTGTGAACAGAGTTCAGCAGTTATCAATGCGAAATTCAATTTTTTTGAATCACTGAATGAGTTAATATTTCTTCTGGATTCAGGACGGGAAACAAGTGTGTTCCATTTCCCTAAGTAGTTTATCACCTTGTTGTCGATCATTTGAACAAAGATGGATTGACGTTTGCAAAGATCACTCATATAGTCAACTTTGTTTGTTCTGAGTAACAGTAATTTTGCGTACGCACGCTAAATAACAACCAGATTAACCATTGTAGCCATAACTATTCTATCACACTAGACTCGCCGTAGGTGGCGAGATGTAGTCTTCACTGTGCTACGTAGGAATTGACCTTTGCATATCCTCCCCTATTAGCAAAAGAAATTTATGATGACAGCTGGCTGTGGGGAACACAATATGAACGTTTACAACTGGCATACTGCTTAGAAAAGTGAGTTGCTAAAGCATGCTATCGTTCACTTTCCGAGGTAGTAGTTTGATTGCCATTTACGCGTGATGAATGTTTGGCTGCATTTTTTGGTTTCTTGGAAGCACTCTCATTCTTATTTGAATGTGACATGAAAATTGATTCGCCTGTTCTACGATTAAAGAGAAGGAATTAACTGAAGTAGGTTATCTACAGGATATTCCTTTGTTACACCAGTTATAGAGTTTGATGATTGAAATAGTGAAGTGGACTTCTCAGAGGGCTCTGTCTTGTCGTCATCGGAGTACTTTTCCTCATGAAACACTTGTGTACGCCCTGCTGGATTTTTTAAACTACACAAAAGAGATCTAATTAAAAGAATGACGAAACAATGACCTGAGTTGTAAGCAAAACCTGACAATGGGAATTTTACTGGTTTTCTATGGATGTTCCAAATTACATAGAGGTATTACATACATGCTCTAGGACATTTTAAGTACAATTCGTTTCTGATGTACTTTGGTTACATTACAGATAGGGACTGTTTCTCAGTAGTGTGCACGTTGGGCCATTGAACTGCCTTCAAATCAAAAGCTTAGATGACATAAGCGTTTTATATGCTCAAAACCTAGACCTCTCCATTTGCGTTTTATGCGCTACTAGGAACACTGTTTGTGGGATACCACGTTAACGTGGAATGCACAGATGCGCGTACACACTAGAATTAAAAAATATCTTCACGACTGTGAGTGATTCGCATCACTCCAAGACTGAACTATATCCGGAGATAAGTGAATGAAGTGCATAAGTCAAACAACTTAAATAACTTAGCAGACTGATTAGATAATACACTCCTTGGTAAACCCCGTAGACTTATAAGTAGACTCTTGTGCCGTGTGTAGTCTACTATGCTTGCACAATATGATCATATGAAGCCAACAACATCCGTTAATCTACATGCTAGTCTAGAGTTGTCTAGCGTTGCTGTTAGAAATAAAGGTAAAATAAGACTGAAAACCCACTTACATTTTATTTGGAAAGCACTGCTGCTGTTTGAAATGAACCGAAGATTGCTTGTGACATGTGCATTTACGCAGTAAGATCATCCAAAATTGTGCGCAATGTAGGCAATTTAAAAATCTACAAAAATTGTAAACTGCTTCAATAAGCACAATGTTTCTGGCTAGTTGCGCGTGAATATCAACCTGACGTTGCTGTTATATGTCAAAATGTAATCTACTCAACTACCTGAACGAAGAGATTGCAGGGGTTCTTGGTGAACACAGTCGACGTCTGATCAAATCGAAATGACTGACAGAGGTTTAGCAGTAACGTACTGTCGTTATGTATAGCTGGAAAGCGCTATTATTCAAAAATGTAGAAGATGACGATAAACGGGCTCAAGTTTTGAAGACTGCTGTCTAACCTCAATCGATTAGCATAAAGTTTGTCACGCGCTGTAGACAAAACAGAAATGCGGAAGTAAGTATGGGGTTTACTGCAGTTATATGTTATATAACTTTCCGAGGCCAACGGTCAGGTGAATACCGTATCATATGGCTGAAGAATGTTGGGCAGATGGCTTCCAATCACATAGTAAAGACAGTGGCTTATGGCGCTATTTGGTCGAGGCGTTTATGTGATTGCTAGGAATATTTATGCAATTAGTAGCTCGGGTTGATTTTCCCTGTTTTCTTTTAATCTCTGAAGTTAGGATTTGGATTGCAAACTTTTAAGCAAAAACGATGTAACGTCATCAGCGCGCAAGATTGTGAAACTGCAGGACTGAGCGCTAAATCCTGTATACTCAAAATCTTTCTCACTGATGGTGTCGGCTCATTTGGTGATACAATGTCTGCAATGGAAATACCACACGCGGCGAACAACCAGGGATCGGATACGTGTCTATACTTGATCCTTTACATTTCCGTCACAGCTAACGTAGCTTCTTAGAAAGACAAACCTGCAAACAATCTCCAATACTTCGTTATCCGAAACTATATCTGCGTAATCACAACAGTCTTGCAAAAGCACTTTGCACTCTGATGCTGCAAAGCGCATTCCGAATTACTTGGCACAGTATGAAATACTGTCTACCATTGTTTGTGATACTTGAAACTTGTTAAACAGCAACATCCTGTCGTCAGTATAATCAAGATTTGTCAGTTTTTCATCAGGTAGGTAGTCCAGACTGGCATTTTGTGAATGCCGGAAACAGTTCTTTATTACTTTGCCTGTCATAAAATTAAAAAAAAATGGCAAAGAAGACAGTAGGCTGATATTGTACGATTAACGTCTGGACAAATTTTGCTGCATCTCCACGCATTTCTTGTTACCTACTCAACGTCACGCAGGCGAAAACTTTGCTATGCTGAAGCAGTGGCATTACGAAAGTTCAAACCCGTGTTGTGTATTCAGAAACAACTGTTTGTTGGGTTGTCGCTACCTTAGTAGTGACAACGATTGTGCATTCTAACTTATGACGTTCTCTTGTATCTTGTTCACTCACTCCTACTGATATATAAATGGTCAATAGTAAGCATATGTAAAAATGTAGCAAAATTTGTCCGCACATAAGTTGTGCAATATTAGCCTACTGTTTTTATTCAAATTCTTGGGGGGAAAAGAATGTTCCAAAAGTAGTAAATGTGATCAGTCTTGACTTACGGTAATCCTGATTCTGGAACTGTCAGACAGTTTACCGTAAGCCCTAACCTGAGTTGGAGTATGGAAATACATTGCCGACAATAAGTTCATATAACTGGCAGGTACACTCTTGCGTTTAAGCAACTATACCAAACTGAACGCACCTTTAAGGTTATGAAATTCTTCTCCGCTATTCGCAAGAGACGCTGGCTGACTTTTTGAATAGGGCAAGTGCTATCGAATGATCTCATTGCACAGGAATGTTCTCTGTCAATACACAGCGTGAGGAAACTGCGTCAAAGCCTCTGCTAACATCTCTCCGTCTTCTTTGAAAGGTGATTGAACGAAGGCATCTGAGCCAGTAGCCTTATTGTGTTTGACGGCCGAAATGCGGTTGAGAACCCTAGTTTGGTGACTAGTACAAAATGACCTACCATGATATTGAATTGTAGATTTGTCGCGGTAGCATGGCAAAAGTAGAAGGCCAGTTAAATTGACCATCAGGGTGTTCCGTCTAGCCCGCCAGTCTTCTGGGCTTATTATGGATGCGTACTATCAGCCTCGTAGGTAGCCTCACTAGCAAACGGTGGATCTGGTCCAGTATCACGGATAAGCTTAAAAGGTCTGATAACGTTAAATAAAGCGAAAGCTCTTCCAATTTCCTTAATATTATCCATTAGCCGAATCTCACGATCGGCGACCATGCTATGCTTCAACGTCCTAAGGACAACCCCCCTACATTTATTGCACGAACTGTCAACGAGGGATGTTCCACTGACATCTAGGAATTACAGGGATTCCTCTAAAGTCCAATGTTAATTTAACCCACAAACCCCCGTGCAGGGTACTATAATACGTACTTTGTGAACAGCCTGCGAGATTTGAGCCTAAGAACTGTTATGATCTTCGGGGTGAGAACTTCTAAGCCTGAAATTCAGGATAGTTAAGTATTTATGGCAACAATGACATAGCCGGTTTTTTGAACAGCCAGTCGTTTTTGCTGGTGAAAACCGTTGTTAAGCAAAAGTAGGAGAAAAACGATAACGTATCCATACACTGTTTGAATGTAAATATGTGTTACAATCAGAAGTCCTGAATGGTTCCCAGCCACCTATAACTAGTGGTCATATGGCCCGCTCCAAACCAGGTTCGATTCAGAGAAGGAGCCACAAAGTAAAACGATGACAAACACAATACCTAAAACTGGTGGTTTCGAAATCTCAGCTGCACCCTTATTGTAAGTATGGGGGTTATTTTATTTTGGTATCGCTTGTTCTAGTTTGTACGTAATGTCTCGCGTTGTCAATGAGCAGTATAGTGAGAGTCAAATGTATTGAAACTGAAGGAATAGTCTCAGTGTTAAGTAGACCTGTAGATGGAAGCAGCCCTTGAATATATGTATATGCACTGTGCGGGAGATTGGTGGTGTATCACCGTCAACCGATACGGAGACATATCAACCGTCCACAGTAAGCTGTATGTTTATGATCGTTGAGTTTCGCGTACCCTACAATAGACAGAGTACAATGAACAACCTTCCAGGTAAACAGTTCACAACGTTTGACCAATGATTTGTTTAGTTAAATCGTATTCACCCCGATAGCTCTAATGATCAAACAATGAGTGTCGTATATTATTTTCTCAGTT